>JASKGO010007617.1:0-14077 GCA_030556065.1 Holobus sp. GC000080 | reverse complement strand
TAAATAAAAATTGGGGTATCCCATTTAAAAAAACAAAGTTGACATTTACTTCCGGTATAACCGGAAGTGACTGGAAGTGGGGACTATTTTAGGGGACCTAGAATTTGGCCCAAACTGGCAATGGTGAAAAATCAAACTGATATCTTTTATGGTTTCCCCATAACAAATGCCCTAGGATGCAAAAAAAATACCCTGTATAATCCTTAAGTAATTGATGTAAAATATGTTAATTTTACTTTTCGTTTCTATTTTATTGCTGAACATCAAGAGCTTCTACAAAAATAACAATAACCAGCCTACGATGTTGATAAAAAAAGCTCTGTAAAAGTTCTTTGTTTTAATAATTATTTAAAAAAAAAACATTTAAAACTATTTTTTAGAGCAGAATTAGCAAAATTGTCTTTAAACGAGGTGGCAATCCATTTAATTTTCACAAACATCAGAGATTTCAATGCTTCGTCAAACGACTAACTAACGCAGAAACAATTTTAATTATTTTTCAACTAAATTAGGTATAGAAATAATTTTTTTATGCCATTTTAAAGTTATTTTGTTGCATTATGTAAATATTGTTAATCATTATTTTATTGTCATAAATAAATAAGAGTAAAAAATTAAATTGCCCATACAAAATCAAAATATGTACTGAACATTTAAAACGTTATGATGAAAATCATAAAGACATTTTAATTTGAAGTAATTATTTAAAAAAAATGTTCAAATTGCTAGTTTTTTTTTTGTTTGTTCTTATGCCTCAAGTTGTAGAAGCAATTTTCGTTTTTGAGCTCTAAAGTCTCTTTGGGCCACGAGCCGGCAAAGAAAATCTTAAATAACTTTTGAACCAATAAAGGTATCAATCAACTAGGATATAGGATAATTTATTCTATTATTTAAAAGCATTAATTTTTTTTTAAATTATTATTGTAGTAAAATAATATTAGTCTTAACTCAATAACTTCAAAAAACCGAAGTAATTAAAAGAGGAAAATATTATGCCCTTAAAACCAATCAAAATGGACAGGGAAAAACATTGTTGAGGTATCCAATAATCCATTAGCACACATTACTTTTACAACTAGCCGAAATGGTAAAATCAAAATCAGTACAATATTAAATTGTGTTTAAAAAGAAGTTCAAAAACAAAATTGGACAATTTTAAACCGCAATAGCTTGAAAAGGATAAACCGACAATTATAGAAAAAGGTGTAAAAGAAACCCTTGTTTAGTATTATGAAAACCCATTTTATTATTAACAATCCTTCATGAAACAGAAAGATCGACTTGGGTCAATAGCTCATTGTAACTTTGTTGCAATAAATATGATGTAATAATTAATTAAATTGAATATAAAGCACCCTGTATAAAATCAGTTATACAATAATAATTTAAACTTGGTAAAAGTCAAATGAGCAATTTAAGAATTAGCATTAATTATTAAAAAAAAAACCGTCGTAATAATGTTTTTTACTTTTTATTGGCAAATTGTAAAAGTACTTTTAGTCTCAGAGAATTCACCAACATGGAATGCGATTATTTCAAACCAAAATAATAATAACTTCTAATTTATTTGAGATAATTAATTAATTTTAGCACAATTTAAAGGATAATTTTTATAATTACCAAAAATATTTTTACGATGGTTCATTTTAAAAATTACAAATGTATTAATTAATAATTATTGTAAACTATTAATTAATGAATAATTCTTTTTAGGGAATAGATAATTTAAAAGAAAATTATAAAAAGAGAAAAATGGTAAGAATTGCGAAAATCCTTTAAGGTTAAACAATAAATTATGAATTACGAAAATTCATAATGTATTTTTGCGACATGCGTGTGACAATAAATAGTTCTAAAAGTTCATTTATGCGCAGACACATAAATTGCAGCCGCAATATTACTTTCTACTACTTAACTTCTTTATCTCATAATAACAATCTATTAAATGTAACAATCCCAATAGTTGTTACTGTTAGCATTATATTATATATTATATGAAAAGGAACTCGAGCATACAAAAGCGACTGTTGGCACACTTCGCATTTACTTCTCCTCTATGGCGAAAGTTTAACTCCATTTAAATATTTATTTGTCTTTCTTATTGTGTTGCGCAATTTTTTTTTGCATTCTCATATGTTCATGCAAATTTTATTTTTATTTTTTCATTAAAAATTATACGGCAGAATAGTTTATTTATACATATTTAAAACTATTGAGGAAAGTGAAGACGGATTTGTATCTGTGGTTATTCGATTTCTTTTTCTCTACTGATGTGCGGTTTAAATTTAATATATTTGATATCCAATTAATACATTTCATTTTATTGATATTGTATGTGTAAAATGTGGAAACCGGTTTAAAAATTTATACTTTAATTTAAAATTCACCGATTTTGTTTCAAAACTTCGACTTTTATAAACCAAAAAAAAAAAATTCGTAAAATCAAAAATACATTTGGTATTCGATACTTAAGGTGGGTGTGTTGCGAACAAAGAAACCAAGCGAAAATTATTTTCTCAGGTGTATATCATTCGAAGAAAAAACCATGACTCATGCACCACCGACAAGATTAATAAATGTCTGCGTGTCATTAACTAATTGCAAATTCGCGTAGCCTACTCGAAATCCGGTTCTGAACTTCGCTTCTGCAGCCATCTCTTTATCCATCGTATATTTATTTGATAAATTTATAAGTTAGTTAATGATGGCGAAAATTGCCTGCGCATCGAAAACAACGCACAACTACCATAAAATTGATGGCATCATAATGGTGCAACAATTAGGCATCAGTAAAGTGGATACAGAAAAAGCGAGTGCAGAGCAACGACGAAGGAAGCGAACAATTTGTGTGCTTCGGTCGTTGAGAGTTGCTTTTTTGGTTTCCTCGCATTGCGCGCACAAACTAGTATTACAATCCGTAATTATTCTTATATTACGACCTTTATAATCCCACGCTCGGAGGCGACCTTGCATTGCGACAATTCCAAATCCGCGGCAGCAGCAGCAGCCGCGCGAAAAATCAGAATTGAAAGTAAATCACGTCATCGATTTTACAATTTCAATAATGCCCACTCGAAAACCGCGTTTAAAAAGCTACGTGTTTGCTCATACTAGTATGATGCTTTTGCTGCGAGTGTCTTTCGTTTTTGTAAAATTTTATGTTTTCTAGAGGAGAAAATTTTATTTTATTAATTCTGTAGAACAAGACATAATTTCGTCATAACTTTTTTTATTGTCTTTACATGACATTTCTTTCTTGAGACTCTCATAAAACTCTTTGTTAATTTTAAGTTGTTTTTGTTTTGTTTTAGCAAAGTTTTAATAATTTTGACATTTTTATGTGACGCGATTTATTTAGTTTTATTATTTAGAATAAGATTTGTGTTTAAAAGAAAAAGAGGGTAAAACAAAATTTATTAATTAAAAAAAAATTCTTCTTATTTTAATGATAAACAAAACATTGCACATATTGCTCCAAATATTTTCAGTGCAGTGACAAATTAAAAACACTTAAAAATGTGGTAAAATTGTTAATTAAAGAGTTATTTATTTTAAATTTTATTTATCAATATGCTATATGTTTTTATTATCTTTTAGCTAATTTATCAAATCTAGCTATTTATCAATCCCTTGAACACCTTTATTTTCCAACCCGTCAATAATAGTCGCAAAATTTGAAAATTGCATAAATTCAATGAATGTCTTTTTTATTGTCTTTACATGACATTTCTTCTTGAGACTCTCACAAAACTCTTTGGTAATTTTAAGTTGTTTTTGTTTTAACAAAGTTTTAATAACTTTGACATTAATTTAGGATAAGATTTGTGTTTAAAAGAAAAAGAAAAATGAAATAAATCAAAGTTTACTAATTTAAAAAATATTTATAAACTTTAAATGTTAAACAAAACATTGCACATATTGCTGCAAATATTGTTATTTAAAGAGTTCATTTTTTTAATAAAAACATATCTCCAGTGAAAAATAAGAAATGTGATCAGCTAACAATTTTATCACATTTTAATGTATTTTAAATTTATCGCTTGAACCCCTTTATTTTCAAACCTGTCAATTATAATCGCAAAATTTGAAAATTGCATAAATCCAATAAATGTCCGGCGCCTTCATCTTGATTTTTTTAAATTAAAATAGTAATTTTGTTTTTCTTTACGTCGCAGAACATAAACTGCTGCTTTTGCTAATTACCAGCCGCCAGATACAAATTGACGAAGAACATAAAAACAATTTACGATGTTGTACAATTAAATATCATAGGTTTCCGCCCGTATACGTATTTGCCTACGCTTCTATATGATTACTATTCAATGGTCGCTCTCCGCATCCTTTTACTGGCTTGAGACTGACTGTACATACCATAAAATAACATCTTGGAATCTTCTGCATTATCATATTATATTAATGTACGTATTTCAATTTTCAGGATGACGGCGGAATCGAGTACTTCAACACCATTGTAGTTCAACCACACTTGAAACTCGTTACGAACCAAGGAAAAGGATTCCACATCAGATGCAGATACAACACAAGGAATAACACAGTTATGAACGATTCATTAAAAGTAGAGTAAGTGTTTCTTTTTTTTCTTTTCTAAATGAAGTTATAAAATGTGAAATGCTTTCATTTTCATCTCAGAATAACTGGATAGCTGGGGTTTGCCCCTGATGAAAGAAATTGTCTCCGATTTTGATGAAATTACACAAAATTGTTGTAATATGCTTTAAAATACAAAATGGCTTTCAGGTTAAATGAGTTGGTGACAAAAAACGAATCTTTACTTTGTTTGTTAATGCAAGAATAGAATAGAATTGAACGTCTGTGAATTATATTCTTTCCAAATTTTTGAAGGACTTTATTTTGAATGCCAATAATAATTCAAGATATTAATCCTGAGATACTACAATTTTGAAAAATATTGTTACAATTTTCTTCTTCGTATATTGAACCAGTAAAGTTTAGTAATAAATTTTATTTTTGGACCTAATTGGCTCATTGGTCAAGAAAGGTTCCCGACCCCTGCTACAAACTAAATAGCGATGGTCATAAGGTGAATAATATAATTCAATCATCTATCCAACATTTATTACAATTATCATAAACCGAATTTAAAACATAAGATTTATTACCAAATAAAACATGTGTTTAGTTTACTAGAAAATGAAAGTGTTTTCACCCTGGCTATAGATTATAAAAAATATTAATTTCTTTGTAATTTTTAAATTTGATGCATTGACATTTGTTTACTTAGTTTAAATCAGGCTGATCCCGTAACGGCCACAGCTCAAATGCCAGGATGCACCATGAAGATTTTCAGCGGTGATCCCAGTACCAAAGAAGTGGCCGAAAACGTCAAAATTGGCGATCCCTTAACGCTCCAGATATCGCTGGACGACCAGGACACTTACGGTATCAAAGTGACGGATTGCATGGTACGCGATGGACTTGGATGGGGAGAACAGAAGCTGATCAATATGGACGGATGTCCTCTGGACCCAGAAATCATGGGTCCTTTCGAGTACTCCGAGAACAGCCTAAGAGCGACGGTTCATTTTCAAGCGCACAAGTTTCCTTACACCGCTTCGGTCTATTACCAGTGCAACGTTAAATTGTGCGTAAAAGCTGACAATGGATGCGACAATGTTACGGTAAGTAATTTACTACTTTTTTTCTTTTGATGGTGTGGTTTTGTCGAAAAAATTTTGTTCGTTTTATTTTTATCTGGTGGATATTGAACGTTATTACATTAAAATCCCCGGCCAGGAGAACCATCTTGGTAATTTTGATCAGTCATGTTAATCATTTATAGAGTTTCTTTTCAATTTTCTTAAAAAAAAAAATTAAATTTTTATTTTCAAAGTGTTCGGCTTACAATAATTTTTTATGTGCGTTTATTTTCTTCTTGAATTTTATTTCCTTTTTATTGCAAAATCAAATTCAATAATTTCTTTGATTTTTTTAATCCTTGTTCGCTTATTTATTTTTTCTAGAATTGTATTTTTTTTTTTTGAAGAGTCATATAATACGCTTTCGATTCAGTAGAAATTATTTTCATCAAGTAAAAATTCCTATGAAATCATCTCTTGGAACTACAAAAAAAAACTAAAAGAGTAAAAGTCTATTAAAAGGATGTAAGGCTCATTTTTAACTTGATGATTTTCCGTTCTGTTATTACACTTAGGGCGTCAATAAAACAATAAACGCGCGTTGCGGTTTCCGTCCATTGTCCATTAATACCAATAAAAGAACAGTTCGTTGCACTTAAAACGGATTTTCCATTAAAGCTTATCAAGCCTTTTAAAGGATTGTTCTTAATGTCTCTTCGACATTAATTGCAAGTCAATGAAGTTCTCGTCATTATTGCGTTTAGAGCGTGCGTTGTTCGGTTCGTTCATATGAAAAACGGCAAGAGGGCCAATTAACCGTTACGAAGGTCCCGTTTAGGTCGGAGTTCAAAAAGATTCATCCAGTATGTACATATACAAACATCCATGCACGATCTGTAAATGCAAATTGCTTTGTTTGATTTTACATTAATAACTTTCAATAAGACAAACATTTAGTTCTTCTCGTCGGCGCGCAAAGTAATGACAAAGCTTTTTCCTTTTAAATAAAAGAACATCTATTATTATTATTATCAATGGCACTTTGGAAAACAAAAAAAGACACTTACTTACACTTGATTATTGTTTAAGTAAATGGTTTCTCTTGTTTTGCTCTTTGCATAAGTAAACTTCGCTTTAACGTGTTGAATTTATTCACTAAGAATAAAGCAATAAAACTTTTTTTAATTAAAAAGTTACTTTGAAGTAAAACAAGTTTTGTCATTATTAATGGTGAGAAAATGTGTTTTCCTTGTCGCATAAAAAACATGATATAGAAATTGGAATATTCTGAAAAGCAAAATTTAAAAAAAAATCAATTCCTTCTTTTGCATTTTAAGTTAAAGCAAATTAAAGCATATGAAGTCTTGGGTAATATTTATAACTTCCGGTTACACAGCAAGTTGCAACTCACTTCTTTTTTATTTTTTTAGGAAGATCTCAATTTTTATTTCTTCTTTTGATTCTCTATTATACGTCACGATAATGTCACCACTATTAGCAATGCTAACTCTTGAAGTTACTACTTTTCTAGAAATAATTTAAAAAGTTTTCATGGCAGACTTATCAACCAAAACTTTACCTTTAGAACTTTCAATCAAAAAGCTGATTAATAAACAACAAATAAGTATTTCCTTTGAAAAACGAAATAAATAATTTGGTTACTTCGTTTCCTAAATTTATTTTTGAGACTTTTTATTAAGCAACCTAGACAATTTTTTTAATTAAATAATGAATAAAATGCAATCCACAAAAGAAATTTCCGAGTTAAATTAAGAAATAAGAAAACATAATTTTTTTCTAAGGCCTTTTTACAAAAATGATTAGAAGTGGACAGTTTAAAAAAGGTGGCGTACTACATTTTTTTTTGCTTCAAAATCTGTTCTACTAAGGAATCAAAATATATTAAAAAAATATGACTACAACTTCCGGTATTTATCGGAAGTAACAAAAAAATTAAATTCCCTGCATGGTTGTCATATATCGATCCCCCCGCTCTCATGAATCAGACTGTATAAATATTAATACAAACGTCTTAATTAGTAATTAAGATCGTAAATCAATAGCTCAAGTTTCGTGGCAAATCCAAGTTAGTAGATTTAAGAGATTTATAATTTCGAATCACGTTTCACGACATTGCGTGCCTCTTAAATAACTTTCTTCCACGACGTATCGGACATCCTGTTGTTAAACTTGTCTCAACGAAACTGCAAAAAATGAGTCTACATGCATGTTTTTTATTCAATCACCTTCAATATATTATGTTTTCAAAATGAAAGTGCAAAGCAAACCACACTGACAAACAATATAAGTTGGTTTACTTACATTTTCTCTTATTCTCTTTGCAAATACATAAATCCATTAGGAGAAAATAATTACCTTATTTATTATCTTCCACATTTATTGTATTGAGTAATAAATCGAAAGGCAATGAAAAAGAAACCGTTAAGAATGTGTCATTTGTTTTGGTAACTTTTACTTATTTTGTATAGAATTATAATGCTAATTCTTTAGACATTACTCAATAAATCTAAGCTCAACAAGTTCTTTACATATTGAAGAAATATTTTCTTTTTCTGTTAAGCCAACCGTCGTTAGATTCCTTAAAAAACCTCAAGGAAAAGTACAAACAGTGTTATTTATTTAAGTGTTGAATTTTCTATTGTTTTATTGATTAATGAAAAATAATATTTGAAATTTGCAAAAATTAAATATTTAATTAATTAACGCCATTACCAAAGTGTGAAATTAAATTAAATTAAATGTTAAAGTAAATGTAAACAACTATTGGCAGTCCAAATAAGGATAAAAGTTTTTATGGCGAATATGTTGGTTTCAGCCATCCATTTGCAGCGGTGGTAATCGACTGCGTAGGCAGGCAGATAGTGCCGAAGGAACCCCGGCGACCATCGAGGTCTACAGTGGACTCTATGTCAACGAAGCCAATGACCTTTCAAAGGCTGGATTGGACGACGATTCCGTTTTTAGTGAAAAGGTTTGTATTCTATGCTATGCAATCCATCCATACCAACATACCTACTATAAGAAACAAGAAGCAAGAAGCATCATCTTCAAAAACGCGCGGCGCACACGAAAGCCGCATTAATTGCGACAGCGTAACCGACCACCATACATATTTAATTGCGCAATTATGCAATGCTGCATGCAGTTCAGGAAATTGCCCCCGCCGATCGATTAATCCGACCAATTTTCCGCAATTTCTCAATAATAATCATTAAGCACAACTCTTAACAGTCTCAAGAGAAAAATGAAATGTTTCCATTTCAGTATCCCGAAGACAGCATATGCATATCACAGCGCAGCTTCGCAATCGGGATCTGCATAGCCGGCGTAATCCTAATGATCCTGGCCATCATAGCCATCCTCTGCATCTTAGCGAAACGAAGGCATAAGAAGACCACATCGAACCCGAGCAGTTCCATCTACAGTGGTCCCTATACCAACAACACTGCCTACAGTCACACTAGTTAAACTAAATAATTAATGCAATTGTCGAACGAACCCTATATGCTTATAGAGAACGAAAAGTGCCATTCGATCCTTCCCAAAAAGAAGGCACAAGCGTATTTTGTTGTAATTTTTAAGTGCTAACTGACCTCAAAGTCTCTGTTCTTCACTACTACTACTACTACTACAAACGTAATAACCGTGATAATATTTAAAAACTGTATTTACACACAGGGTTGGTGGCGGTTTATCGTTAATTTAACGCAATAGATTAAGAACAGTTTGAATTTGCTAAGCTGGTTATTTTGATTGAATTTTCGCGCGAACAGTGTCGCGCCAAGATGTCGCTCGAAGGGCCATCCTTGGTAAATTCGAACAACGATGCATCGCTTGGTAATTGTTTTTTGTTGCAAAAGCAAAGGACTTTTACAGGTGGGTTTAGAATCACAGGACATTCGCAGAAGTCGGGTTTTCAGCTCTCTATCTCTTACTTTCTCTCTCTCTTTTGTGTACATAATACAGTCAGTTTGTTCTTTATTGCGAATGTCGTTCTGGTTCCTAACCCTTTCCTATACTTAATTAATTAAAAATCCTTAGGATAATATAATTTATTAGTTTACACGAACCGCTTAATTTATTTTCAAATAAATTGTCCAGCTTTAATAAAATTATCATTGTAAACGATTTTTTTAACAGAAATTAAAAACTACAACATAAGTCTTTTTTATCATTCACAGTTTTTAAAAACTTCCATTATTTTTAAGGTGCCAGATATTGAACATGCTTTAGAATATTTTGAACATTTAAAACTATTCCCACTAATCTAGGATAAAATTTAAAAATTGAATTTTAACGAAATGTACATTTTTTAAGTTTGAATTGTCTCAAGGCTCCAAAAAAGTGAAAAAAAAGGTAGGTGCCACTTAAAAAGTTAGGACCATTTCTAATTAAAGAAGGAAGTGCCAAAAAATTGAAATTTGTGCCTATAAATTGAATATATTGTCTTATGTGAATGGGATTTTTTTTATGAAAATGACATACAAAAATGGCAAGGGTGGTCCCATAGGGTGGTCCTAAAAATGTTCTCAATCTGAATAGAGTAGTCCATGTGAAAAAAAATTAGGATAATTCTGGAAATGTGTTTTGAGATCACCCTTTCCGACTGTTTAAATTTTTAAAAAGTACAGGGTGTTTTTCAATATTATAATGAAAACCACATTTAAATCGATTCAATAGTTTTGTTATAATTAATTATTGAAATTGATACAAATTGCCCTTTTCCACTTAAGGTTTTAATGTTTCCAAGGTTATGAAGTTACTATTGTGATCCAAAAACAAGTGGAAATAGACAATTTGTATCAATTTGATGAATTAATTACAACAAAACTATTGAATCGATTTAAATACGGTTTTCACAATAATATTGAAAAAAAAATCTCTTTAAAATGAGGTGTCACTCGACTCCTCAGGTATTTGTCTTAAAATGACTATTTTTCAGGTTATTCCTACTGGATACTTTTCGCTGGGACACCCTGTACAAAAACAAATGCATTGCAAAAATAAAACTAAAAAATTGGGAAGTGTTTTGGTACTGTAAAAAAACAATAAATTCATTAATTTGACACAATTAAGTATTTTCCGAAATGGTTTCAAGCAGTTAGTTTCTTAATAATAAAAATTTAATAACTGTTTGTAAAACAAAATGCAGCTGTTACACACTATCCAACAACAATACTACCGCTTTAACAATTCAATTCACTCAAGCATCTTTTTCCATTGACGTTTCTCTTTCGAAATACTTTTTCTCGATGCGTTTAATAAGGTCAATCAATTTGGGAAAATTCTTAACTATATTGGCCAGGTTTGCATTCGACAACGGAGTCGTAATGATCGAATACAGATGTCCGAAAATTAACGCTTCCAATTCCGTTGGTCTGCAAGTATCAAATAACAAAACAATGTTTCAATTACAACTGGTCTTTATTGCAATTCAAAATAAAAAAAAAAATCAATGAAAGGATTTGTGGAAACATTTAGTGAGGATTCATGCATTGTTGTTAATGGTGACGTTCTGATGAAAAGACGGTAATGTGGGGCTCCTGTCCTATGTACATTTAACAGTTTCTTACCAATGAAATGATTTGGGAACTATAAGGACTTACATGCACAAAAATTCGTTTCTCGCATTTCTTCGCGTGGGATTTTGGTGATAAATCGGAAGATCTATGGAAGACATGCGAATCGATTCTTTTGCAATAATTAACAAGTTTTCCGAACTTGTTCACAATGCAGCCGAGTCGACAGGTCAGGGGAGTCGTCAGAATTGAATACAGGTGAGCAAATAAAAGTGCATCAAATTGGCTCAAGCTTATTAGAACAAAAGCATAACGCATTCTGATTAGTAAATGTGCTTCTTTAATTTGAAAATTGACTTTATCTTGTTTAAGCGGGATTTTTTATGCAAAATAAATTTTCATATTTAAATTTAGATAAAATGTAACTAGCATAAATTGAAGCAATAAACGATTAAAAATAAAGGGTGGCCCATTTTCAGTTGCATTGCGTGGCTACCTTTTTTAATAATGGTGATAGAGATTTCATTAATTGGGCAAGGTTCCCGAACTATCCCGAAAAAACTGAAAATCGAAGTTTTTTTTTCAATTTATTTTAAGAAAACTATTTCACATAAGAAAAAAAATATAAGAATGGTTCCCAATAGAATATCATTAATTTATTAAAATTTTCATAGCTTACATGAGTTTTGGGATAAAAATAAACTCATGCTCATGTTTTTAACCGTATGTGGGTAAGTAAATTTTCTAATTGTATAAAATGATTCCATAGAAAAATAATAATAATTATTAAAAATAGATATTTTTTTAAAATCAATTTAATTAATTTTTCGATTGCTTGATTATTGACATAAAAAATAATCAATTATTTTTCACTGAAAACCATAATTCGTTATGATCTTGTTAAATATTGGATTCGTATCATGTAATGGTCATGGTGCCCCATGGTAGTGCCATTTAAAAAAAAATGTCTAATAATCACAATATTAGCGGTGTGTTGTCATTTTTACACAACGCCTAAGGTGATTGAAAAACATAAAAACCCATTCCCAGCCACCTAAGAAGAAATTTAAATAATTGAATTTTTTGGGCACTTCCAAATTAAAAAATGTACAAAATGCACATTTTTTAACTTAGAATGGCCTCTAGAATCCAAAAAAGTGAAAATAAAAAGGTAGGAGCCGCTTAAAAAGTTAATGCCATTTCTTGTTAAAGGAAGTGCTACAAAATTAAAATTTATGCCAATAAATAGGAAATATGCCCGGAAATGGTCCTTAATATTGATTTTTAAAACGCAATCCCGCTTTTTTTTCACTTTTTGGCATACTAGGGACCATCCCGAGTTTAAAAACGTAATTTTTATTTTTTAATTGCAAAAAATCGATTTTTTTATATCTGTCTAGACTCTAGATGGCTGTCAGTCAAATGGCTTAAATAAAATTATAAACCAGCCAAAAGTTTAATATTTTGCAAGTTATTAACAAAAGAATTTAGACAAAATGGTTTTGGGGTCAAAAAATTTTTTTTTCAAGTGACAATCATATCGGACCAGCCCTACTTTTTTATTCCTCGCTTACGAATCTTTTCAGACAACTTAGAGTATGTTGCAATAATTCATTGTGGGATTGTGGGTAAAAATCTCAAATAAAACATTTTTGTTTTAAGGCAGTGTTGCCATTTAAAAATAATAAGTTGGGGCCATTCCCGGTGAAACCGGAAGTGATATAAAAATGACATCAATCAGGGGCGTGCAACTTTTCGTTGTCACCCAGTATCGGATGGAATTTGTTTGCAAGCTGGCACGGACTTGCATATCATTCCTACAGGTTTCCTATATTTTGGCAAACCGAAGTACGTTGAGCTTGAATTTCCGCAAAACTATTCATATTTAACCAAATCTCTATCTTTATTATTAGTAATGATAACCATGCCATGTAATGCAAATGAAAATAGGACACCCTGTATAAATAAAGCAATTGAAAAACTTACTTGTCTCCGAAGAAAAATTTGCCGTCGTCTAATCGATCAGTGAGGGTCTGGCAGCAATGCTCCACATCATCATAAACTTCTTCCAATGATTTATCTCCCCATCCAATGACTGTAAGCTTCTTGATTTCCTCATTCCTTCTGGACCAGGTTTGCAAATGATTTAAAGGCCACGGATAAACGGAACTGTATCTGGGCTTCGTAATTTCATTGTAGGTCTCATTATCACACCAGCAAATATACAATTCAGCATTTCCAAGAACATTGTTCACTAGAGTCATATAGGCTCTCATGTCTGCCTTGCTTTCAGCATCTAAATGCTCAGTGAGGCTGATTCCTTTACTGCCCACAAATTGAACTATCCCTTCAAGCTCTGCTATCACAAAATTACCACATTTGATAAAGGGAACTTTGCCAGTGGGAGACATTGCTTCAGCATTCGCTCGATATTCCACTTGATACTCCAAGTTGCACATTTTCAGAAACGTCTGTACAGCTAAGCAGTTGGCATTGTCTGGCAGTAGAATTTGTTCCATTTCATAGGGCTGATAGAGTTTTACTCCCTTAGGCCAAGGTTCTTGCACTAAAAGTGGTCACAGAAATTTGTTTTTGCATAAAAATACATGATATTACGGGGAAAATTGAATCTACCTTTATTTAATTGATACTTTATTTGTTCAATTAAGGGAGCTGATGTTGATGCCATTGTTTAAACTAGTATTTTGGACACAAAATAATATCAAATTTGCAAAGTTTTAGAAAGAAATTATAACCTAACTTTTATCATGAAAGTTTTAGGCATCTTTATTTACACATAAAGTAATACCATTGACTAAAGAGTTTACATAGACGCGCAGCCTAGTGGAGAAAAGTTGGTACACGTTCTTCCATTGAGATTCCCGTTACTTTTCCATTGACCTTTTTGACCTTCCACTG
>JASKGO010007616.1:0-12308 GCA_030556065.1 Holobus sp. GC000080 | reverse complement strand
CTGTTTTTGTTGTTTGATTTTTTTTTTCATTTGCTTGCCACTGAATTTAAAAAGTTTTAAAAAATCGGTTCGGCTAAAAGCTTTTAAGCGTTTACAACACCAGGGAATAGGGATCAAGCGATTTTAATTGCCCCCGTTCATCCTTTAGCCAGCTTATAAAACTTTTATTTATTTATTGCAGTTGGTATTTGTTTCAGTGCAGGGCTAGACTTTGCATTTATAATTATTTCACTTTATAATTTGTTTTCATTTCTGCATCGCACATTATAAATTAATAAGTTTTAATTGCTTAGTAAATCGAATTGTTTTGCTATATAATTTAAATTTGATAACTGCTTTAATATTCAATGTATTTATTTCGCTTATAATTACTCAGTGTTAATAATTTTCCATAAATTAATTAAAAATCAACAATTTGAATTTTAATAAGTTAGAAAAAACGTTTTTAAAGCTGTGAAAATCTTATTATTAATTAAAAATGTGTTAAAAATTTCAAGAAAGGATTGAAACATTTTTATTTATTGCATTATTGCATAATGAAAATGCATAATTAAAGTTTTAATTTAAGTTTTAAATATGAAAAATAATTAAATTAATAAGCAACTATGAAAAATCAAGTTCACTGTATCATTGTGGAGGGGTAACTTTTTGGTTACTGCGCAACGAAACAAAATTTGTTATTGTGCGCGGTGCTCTCAGTAATGGCGAGTGAACATTTTTTCAGTGTACGTTTTTCAATAAATTTATTAGTAATTAACTAATAGTCATTAATAATTCGTAGTTATTTACAACTAGTAACTACCTTTGCATCGTATTTTTGTAAAGTTTGATTTTCATCGCGTTTTTATACGTTTTTACAAGTGTTAGTGTTGTGTGCTTGCTGTTCCATGTGGTTCCACGCGATTTCGTAGTGTGAGTATTAAATATTTTATTTTTGCAATTGTATTTATGGTACATGTGCATTGAATTGCAAAATTGGAATGCATAATTAAAGCTTTATTCAATTTATGTATGTGCGTATTGGTGATTGCTAGTCTTTTTGTCCATTTTCGTAAGCCAAAAAGCATTAGTAATTCATTGTTTATCTCTCCGATTGTTTGTTGTTTTTCTATCGGATTATCCTAGGTGGCCATTTTCTTAATGCGTACTATATGGGTAACTTCTACATATTTAAATGTAAAAATTCGATAAATGAATGGAAAAAAATGGACAGAAATTTACGCTCAACGTATATCTGTTTACAAAAATGGGATATGTTTCCTGGTTCCCGAATTATCCCGATAAAGCTGAAAATCGTCGATTTTTTTTTAGATAATTTATTCCTAGAAAACTTTTTGATATGCGAAAAAGTGGTAATTGTTCCAAATAGACGTTTTTAATGGCAATTTAAATAATTTTACAAAATGTCCACTGCTTGTTTCATTTTTAATTTAATTTATGTTTTTAATGGATATGATGATATTATTCTGTAGTTATTTTATTTTGTTTTATTTATTAGATAATTCTTAACCTAGTGCTTATTTTCACTTAAAAATATTATGTTTTCAATTTTTATACCTATTTTCAATGGAAAACAAATAGTTGTTGAATTAAAAAAAAGCTGTCTTAGGAGTCTATAGCCAACTATTAATTATCAAAAACATCTAGATTTTCTAATTGTTTTGTTTGTTTTGGGAATAATTCGACATCCAGGACACCCCTTGTTTAGTTTTTAATAAAAAGTTAATGATTAATAATATTTAATTTGCTTTTTAACGCTGATTCTTTTGTAAAATTTTGAAGTCTTTGAATTAAATACAGGCTTTAAAATATAAAATTAATATTTTATTTTGTTTGTTACAGGTTTTACATGAACTGATAGTGCTTGGAAATCTAGGACTTACTGGAAACGAAACAGGATTACTTTTGGGTAAGCAATTTTAAATGTTTTAATGTCATCAATTTTACGTTATATTTGCCAACAAAACCAACATAATACTGGCAACTTTAACCAATTTACTTTGGCCCAATCTAAAGCAAACGCAAACGATACAACATAAATAATTATCCGATGAAACTCAAACAATTGCATAACCGTTTTCTCTTCCTCTGCCCCTCTCTATACCTCAGTAGCGAGATACAGTACCGCAACTATTAATCGGAAAGCAACAAACCAAATATTTGAAAGATAGAACAAACCGTTGGCGGGCTCCAATTATATTCACTTTCTAAACATAATTTTACAAGCGTCCTTACTTATACTATATCGCATCGCCAGTATTGAAATTACCTTTGTAAGACAGCATTAAAGGGCGCCTTGTGCTTGACGCGCGAATTAAGGGTTTGCGGAACGCTTGCAGAAGCATTGGACTCGTTCCAAACCTCGACGCTTGCACTTCGAGCATCCAGTTTCCCGTGGACCAGTGCCATCCTGCGTCCACCCCTGTTGCCGCTGCGAATATCGGCCAGGGCCCCGCTGCGGCTCCTCAAGGGATACTTCACGCTCATCTTGAGCTTCACTGCTACTGCCACAATCGCCAGCCACGGATAATTAACCGACAAATCACCCGCTCGCGCCACAATACTCTTCTCTGCGTCTTTAAATTCAGCTCACAGAATTGATCTCGTCGAGCTGTACAGAGTGGAGAATCATGTAGAATCAATTTGAACCGACCGGACGACTTTCATTAACTGACACTTGTAATTGGAGCGCCGTTTATGCACAACCCCCTTGTTGTATCGTCGCTAAAGCACTCGAAGCTCTTCTGTTTGTTTGCTTGTCATCTAGGCCGAGAGGGCAACAAGAGAAAAAGGCATTCGCGTTCGATAGGATGCACATTGTCTATGTTTATATAAACTTTCTATATGTATTGAATATGTATTTGGCTAGTTTATACTACATGGTATATAGCTATAGAGTATAGACTATGGGTAGTTATGGGGTATGTGAAAGATAATAGAAGCGGCTGAGCTTTCCACTTGCCAGCACAAATAACGTCCGAGCTTTAATGTGCTTTTACTGTAAAGAGCTTTATTAATAATCACGGTTATAATAATTACTGTCAACATCATCATTATATAGTATAGCTGGGAGAGCATTAGGTGCTTTAGTTTTTTGCTGAGCTTAATTAGCTGCTTTTTTAATCTTTTTGTTGTTGTTATTTTTGCAATTTTATTTCCCTCGAAGAGAAAAATATAGTAATGTAGCTAATAATTTTTGTTTTTATGAAACTCATGAATTTTTATTATATTTTTTTATTGCTACAAGAACAAAATAAGTACAAAATAACTACCAAATAAGTAAAAAAACTTAAAAGTGAAAAGCTAAATGTCTAAAAAATTTATTATTAGCAAATGAATAAACTGTTTTATTTGGTCTTAACTAGAATTTAATTACTTTTAAAGAGTCAAGTCAAACGAACTAAAATTTTGTTTTGCTGTTTTAAAATGCGACAATTATTTTTGGATCATCAAAGCGAATTTAAAAAGAACTTTCAGCATCCATCAGTTGTTTATGTTTTTCTTTTTTCGATGTGAATGCAAAAGTTACAGATAAAAATTTTCCGGGAGGGGTTGGAAAAAAATTAATGCTTGTTTAAAACAAACAGAAAACATTTACTTTTCATTATCTTGCCACTGTCGGAGCACACCACATAATGTTTGTTATGCAACGACGCGTTCTAATTGCGTTATTCAAGCGTTTATTATGAATTTGCGTTTGTGAAAAGCGCTTTATTTATACGCGAAATATTCGGGCCGCTCTGTCTCTCTCAGATGTTTTTGCCACTGACAAGAAACGTTGCAAGTAAATTTATACCAGCAAACCGTTCGAAGTTTTTTCTTTGAGTTTTGTTGTTCTTACATAATTAAAAAAAGGTATATCGATTGAATACATTTTTAATTTATTACTTTTTATTTTTATTTTTTTAAGGAAAAACTTAAAATTATATGTAAAATTAAGTGAAATATAAGGTATCATAAAACTTTTATAAAAATTTAGGTATCAATAATCATTAGACGAAAAGTATACTTCCAGAAGTAAGAAAAAAATGCTTGGGTTGGTAAAAATATGCCATGGGAAAACGAAATAGACGTGGCGGGGATGAGTAAAAAAATGCTTTCAAGACGTCGCATCGATTTAATCGCAGCTAATTTCATCTAAAATTGGAAAATGAACTTAATGAAATACTTCACCGTAAACATTTGCTGTAATTTCACATTAATTGAAATATCTTTTTTTCTTGTTTATGATTTTCTCAACGAATTTGTCATTTTCAATTTGAATGTTTCCTTTATTATTTTCTTTTGTCATTTTTAATTTGAAATAAATTTTTAATCAATTTTTATATTACATTCTAAAAGTTCTTTTTTATTAATTACTTATTTCCATTTTTTTAACTACTTCTTTGCATTTATTAGCAACTGTTTTGAAATGATTAAATTGTTTATGCAAACTTGATGAATAAAACAAATTAATAGATTAAAGTAATATAGAAATAAATCAACATTGTTATGGCATAAATGCATTTAACAAACAAAATTGGAAATTGCTAGAAATGAATGAGAGAGAAATGCAACAACAAAAATTAAATGAAAGGTACTCCATTTACCCCCATTCCGCATTCGCATCCTTTGTTACAGACGTAGACAATGTTCGATTCAACCCGATGCTTTTATGATTTTACTTCTTCCCTTGGTGGAGAATATACAGTAGTATAGAAAAGAGATAATAACGGAAAAGGATCTCGACCGTTATTTATTTACGTGGCTCGCAATCGAGACCGCCATTGAACGTAATTTTCGTCCCGACATAAAGTAAACAGTATAAACAATATACCGATGCGTTTTGCGCGCTGTAATAATAATATTTGCACGTTGGTGAAAATTGAATTTTCATAATAATTTCGTTGTCAGCAGTTGGGAGCCGATGCAACTGCAAATGGTCGCGCTTGTCCACTGCTCTGTACTGCTCGTATAATATATCTATAAATTAATCATTGGAACGTTTCGCAAATAATTGGTTTTATCCATAATTGATTCGTGCGCAATTTCCATCGCTCGGCCTACATGTATTGAATTTGCAACGACCACCGAGAATTAGTCTTTGTAATCTACTTAATAAACGCTATCTATAGATTTCTGCAATTTGTTGCGTGAATTTTTATTACATATAGTTATAGGTACAAAATTACTGAAAGCTCTGAATGAAAAGCGGCGTTTTTCTTATTTCCTGCTCGTTGCCGCGGATAGAATTTATTCTGTTCGTAGTTATGCGACCCTTGATCGGGTTATTCAAATCGAATAAAGTGAAAAGAGGAAGAATATTGGCGAATTGAATTTCCTCTTTGGCCGCAAGAGACTTTCGTCCTTGACGGCTACGACTGCCTCAAGTCTTCTCTCTATACGCTTTTATTCACCACATAAGTGGATACATAATGTTATATTACTTGTATTCGCTTGGTGGATTCTAAAGAAAATACAAAAATCCCAAACTAGGTCCCAAATCGATTTTATTCCACATGTCTATGAAGTTTTATGAAGTAAACACGCAATTTCGTTTATTCCATAAGTGAGCGATTTTTGCTCATTTTATTGCTCAATATGACAAGATTTTTTTAATTTTGTTATTTATTTTAATTTTAGTACATCATACATTTAATTAAACAGTTTGATTTTGATAGTTTTGTTTACCTTAATATTAAAGAAATTTTAAAATGAAGGAATTATTTAAAAAAAAATCTCTCTGCCCCAAATAATGGAATTCATTTCTGCAGGAGTTCTGCATTTATATCTGCGCCTCAATAATAGTAAAATTTTAACATAAAAGAAGCAGATGTAATCTGATTGTCAAACACAGAACAACAAAATAAAACAGCTAAATGGAAATTTGTAAAAAATACTTTGATATCAAACAAATAAATCAGGAGACTTTCCCTAGCAGAGAGGGACGCTCTTTTAATTCAATACAATTTCTTCGAATAATATTTAATTATTGATTAATGATGATATATAAACTTAACGGCTTTTAATCATTCCTTCTAGAAAATCATGAGACTGACTTGTGATCAGCGCAATTAATGAATTTGCAACCAAATTCGTATTTTATATAAATTATGGTAAAATCTATTTACGAAAAAAATATTACAATAAGAACAAAATTTTAAATTCTGTATAAATTTTTATACGATTCATTGAAGTTTATTGAAGTAATATGAAATTTTATACCATAAGTTGGGACAAAATAATTTGGGAAAGTGGTAGAAATTTTTTTATTTGCAAATATGATTTCAATTTACTCAGAAGAAAAAAATGTTTAAAATTATGGTAATTTATGGAGGAAATTGATTCTTAATATAGACTCTAAAAATAAGATAAAGAATCGTTTTACTAATTGCATTTAATTAAAGAAAATTATACTCATTTTCTTTTTTTAAACTGATGAAAAACAAAAGTATTTATTCAAAATTTACATTTTGTTAGTTTGCTTAAAAGTTTTCTTGTTTTTCTGTACATTGATATTCTTTTAGCAAAATTTCAATGACCAAAAGCTTCGATAAATGATAATATAAACAAAAAAATAATAATTGCTTCTTAAACAGCTTATTATGTTTTATTATTAATAAACTAAATAAAGCGTTGAAAAGTTACATCTTTTTACAATGTTTTAGTTAATCGATCACACAAATTGCGAACGAATGAATAGAAAAATTTACATGATTGAAACTTCTAGTACTATGATTTATATATTCATAATATAATTTGGAACAAACTAAAAACAGAAATGTTAGAAATGTTTACTCTAAATAAAAGTAATAATAAACTTTTCCAATTGTTTGTGCGACAGTAGTGGCTGCGGAACAATTCTTTCTCATTCTTATATTCTTTATTCGTATTTATCTCTATTCAGTTAACTTTGCTGAGAAGAATTTATCGCATTGTTTGCTTATACTTACTACTGAGGTCCCCATTGAACAATAACTTACTTCATTTACCATATAATGCTTATATTTTAACGTTCCTTTTAAACAACTGCCGTATATTTTATTGCATTTACCACAAAATTTGCATGATATATTATAATTCTCCGACTTAATTCTCCATTAATTTATTTGAAATTAATTACCTTTCTATAGAAAGGTTGCCAATATGCCCATATTTCATATTACATAATCAGAAACATCTAATACTCGAAATAGAATTTCAAAGAAAACGAACCCAGGTGCAGAAACTTCCAAATTAATTAGGTAATTAAAGGTCAATCCTATGTTACACCCAAGTTTTAATTGCTCCCGAACAAAGTTAACTTGTTTATTCACGTGTTTGGTAACTACATAATTAGCAGCTTTCGAAGCTCTTTCTATTGCACGGCTCCGGGCAATGGATACTTTCACGTAATGCTTACTATTAATTAAACGCGCGCAAATTACTTGCGATGAATTTTATTATGTGCAAATGAAACTACTTAAAGGGTCAGTTAGCTCGTTTAGTATTAGCCAGTAATCAAAGTTGTTTAATTATTAACAAAGGCTAAGGGAGAAACTTGGAAGGGAAGTGAACGGTGTCAAATACAGTTGCTGTCGGAGTGGTCTGTGACAAATACTCCTTTGGGCTATTTGTTTGATTAATAAACTATACACAAGCTTTTGTAATTGTTTTTTTTTGCTGATTTATTATTTAAGTTATAAAATTTTAAGGATTTTAAAGTTTTATTTTTTTTAGAAAACTTTTTTAAAAAGTATTTTTAATAATAAAATAATGATCAAAATTTAAAATAAAACTTACTTTTGAAAGTGCTAACAGATGAAAAGTTGTTCTTAAAAGTTTTAAGGGAAACTTGGGGCGAATTTCTAATCAACAGTACTGTTTACTGCACACACGTCTTCCGAACAAACAAAATGGTAATTTCGTTCTAATCCGGTCTCGGCACCCAAAATAAGAACTGCTTTACATTAACCCTTAATATGCTTTAAGCTTTAAAATGCTTTAATCGTGAAAAATCGTTTCCTTTATTTTTTTTGTGTGTGTTTGAAATACGCAATCGATAGCAGCAGCAGCAGCAGCAGCAGCAGCAATTAGTGCGTTAAATGGTTGAGAATCAAAGGGCGAAAAATGAAAGCGAATGCTAAAGTGAAAAAGAGTGGGTACTAACCCGGAGACGACATTGAGTAGATCCGGCCATGCGAGCGTGAGTAAAGAGTCCCTAACGAACACCTCCCACGATGTGAGATGCGACTCGCTGAAGACTCGCTCGGAGCGTTGTAATCGAGGACGAGATCCTCTCGTCCTGTTCTCCATCGCATTGTCCTAAAAAATACCTTTCCATTTATATTCGCACATCTGTGACATGTTTTCTGCTATAGTAGTGCTACTACTTTACTACTGTTACACCGAAAGGAAAATTGTTTTGGAATTCGAGTAAATGACTGCGGCAAATGAATTGTAAATCTTTTTTTGTATTGAAAAAATAATTTAATAGTCAGTCAGAATTAGAGCTTACTGTCGAGGAATAAGCGAAATGAAAGGTTCGCAATATAAGAAGCGGTGAGCTTTAAGCGGGAAACTCGTTAAGACACTAAACAGGACTTTCAAGATGCACTTGAAGTGACATTACGGTCTTATACAATATGAAACATGAAAGTCTTTGTTTTAGCTTTTGCAAAATAGTTTCGCCCGACTAGCAATTCTGTTTATTATTTGCAGTTTATTTTTTTTAGTTTTGTTGTTTTTTAAATTGATTATAAAGTTTCCTATTTTTTTATTTCACATCAATGCTTATTATTTATTAAATATAAAAATTTAAAAATAGCGAAATTTAGCTGACAGACCGAAATTGCAAAAGAACAAACTCAACAAATCAAACTCGGAAGAACATCGTTTGCTTTTAATTTATGATTTTTAAATATGAAATTAATTTGTTATATAAAATTCGTATTTATTTTATATTTGCCCGGCGCTTTCACATCAATGCTTATATAAACGTCGTTATTACATTTAATTTAAATGTGAAATTAATGTCCTTTTCTGAATGATTTTTTTTATATTAGAAGCTGAACTACTAGTACACCAAAAGGAAAATAATATAAAAAAAATGCAAAATATAAACCAAACAAATTAAAAACATTCAATGCGCTCAAAATGGTTTTAATTAAAATTAGCAATTATATTAGATATGCTTCTTTGACAATTCGTAAAAGAAGTTTTGAATGGTTTATGAAATAAAATGGACGGGTTCGCTATTCACAAAGTGCAAAACTAGTTTTACAAATTTATTATTGATACATTCGCAAACTTTTGCCATGAATATTGATAAACTTGCAATTTCCTCTTTTGTTTTACATATAAAACAGATGAATAATGTGATGTTGCCGAATAACTAAAAGACAATGATTTTATTAAATTTTAAAACAGTGATTTTATTCAATTTTAGTCCTACAATTGAACTATCAAAATAAATAAATGATCGCTAAACTGAAATATTCATTTCACGATACTTTTTTTTGTTTTTTTCCTATATTTTTATAGACTCTATATTTTTATAACTTAAATAAATATTAACGAAAAATGTTATCAATAAAATATATCAATAATAAACACTTGAAAAAAATATATATGGATATAAAATATAAACAATTAATTTAGAACAAAACATAACTAAATAATATAAAATGGGATAAAAAATATACGAAATGAATTTATTAAAAATACCTATTTAAAAAAATAATCTAAGCATCCTCTTTAATAATCAATTCAAAAAAAATTTAAATGCAACTTTATAAAGAATTTAAATAAAGAATTTTGCTATAAACTTAAAACCACATTCTTATTTCAAGTTTTCCTTTTACGAGTAGAAGAAGCAAAGTTTGAACAATGTACTATGTATTTGTACATTTTGTTGAATAAAGCAATCATCTCTTAACTGAAATATAAAAAAAGAGAAATAACAGAGCATTCGTTGAATGTCATTTGTTTGCTTTTTCGGAAATATCCTTAAGTTCAACCGAAGCATGCTTGGTACGCACAGTTAAACAAACAAGCGGACAAATTGCTTGTACGTTTTTCCACCGAATCTTATACAGTGACTGCTTTCTCACAGCCACTTTTCAGCGAGAAATCTGATGCGTTACCACATTTTTCAAGCGTAAAAAATTGATTTTTTAATGGAGCGATTATGGGAAATTTATCATTCGGTAATTTTTCTTTCAAAACTTATTTTTTTCAAGGGATTTTTTAAAGTGTTTATAGATTTTAGAAAAATAGTACACTGTATTCGTGCATTTTTATGTCCACACTTACAACTCGAATGCTCTTTCGACATTCGCAAGAGCTCTTGAAATTCCTTTCGCGTGTTTGAGCTTAAGAACTCAATGCATATTCTTTACGCTGTGCGTTCTCCGAGCGATTTCTCGGAATGGTTACTTTCGCGATTGCGAAAACAGCAGTTATCTGTAGTCTTTAATGTGAGCTTGCATTTTTAATCTTGGAATGCTGTTTTGGTTCTCGAAGTTATGTTTGGTTGGAAGAAATCTGTCATGTTTAATCTCTTTCGTGCGATATTTCATGTTTTTAGTGGAGTCATATTAAATTTGAGTAGGACGATGTGAAGGCGCTGGGTCATCTTATGTGTTATTTGTTTTTCTTTTTAAATAGTTTTTTTTTTTTAATTTAAGATATTTTTATTTGTTATATTTTATATGATTTTTGTGTTGCTTATGATTTTCTTGTTTTATTTGATTGAATAACTTTGATAGTCCTATGTGAAGGCGCCGGGTCTATCAACATTTACATTTATGTTTCTTTTTTCAGTTTTTTTATTTATTTTTGCTATAATTTTATTACGAAGTTATTATTTAAGTGTTGTCTATTTAGTTAGAACTTTTCATATTTGATTTTTTTATAAAAAAAGAATCCACGAAAGTGGAAGAACAAAACTAAATTGTTTCTTTTTTTAATTGCTGATGTTATATTTTTTCTATTTATAAATTAAATGATTTTTTGCTTTTTAAATCATTGATTTTTTTGTTTTGTCTAATGGAAAAAGAAATTGAATTAACGAGTAGTGGGTGAAGGCGTCGGGTATCTTTAGGATGTTTTAGAAAATTTTGTTTTGTTTTTTTACTTTTCACTTTAATTTTTCTTTAATATATTTCTTTTTATATTTAATTGAAAATATTTATAGGGGTTGATATTTTGTTTTTACCCTTTGTGATATATTTATTTATGATTTTTTTTTGCTTTGTGTTTTAAATTATTCAGAATTATTATGTTTTATTTAAAAAAATAATAATGTTCGTCATATGTGAAGGCGCCTGGTACTTTTCATATGTTTTTCTTTTCATTTTTTTTTTATTTATCTTTCCACTTCTATTTATTTAAATATTTTATTAAAAAATGAAGAAAGAAGTGAAAGCGCCGGCCAAAACATTTTTTTTTATTTTTTAACAGTTTATTATATTAAATTTCTCGTAACATTGTTTTTTTTTTTTTAGTATTTGTAAGTTTTAGTTAATGGAATAATAATGTTAGTCCTATGTGAAAGCGCCAGGTTCATCGAAAAATGCCATAGAAATTTTTGTTATTCTATTTTCCTTTATTCTTTACTTTGATTTTTTTCTACAGAGGTATTAAATTACTCCTATACTCCCATGCTTCATTTATTTTATTTTGTTTAAAATTTTATTTTTTATATAAAAAATATTTCTGCATGAAAGCAACGTTTGTTACTATCAAAGGAGTAATTTGCAGAATGTTTCCTGTATTTTTACATTTTAAAATGAAAAATGTTCTTTGCTTTAAAGTAGCTTTAGGCGTTGAAAATAAAATTACACTTCTACAAAGTGTCCGTACACTTTGCTGTTGAAAAAATAATTTGTTCGGAATAATTTGTGCAGCAGTACTAAAAGCTCCTTTTATTTTTTCCAGATTTCTGCTCCCGCTGAACAAAAAGGAAATTAAGGTAGGTGTATAACAGACGTGTTAATGTTTGTCATTTTGAACAATTTCGTCGCATAAAAGTTGCTGTGTAATGAGAGCAACTAGTAACTAATTCCACGTGCGAAACCCTTTTTTGCTTTATTTCGTTTGCTCGGTTGCACCTCCAAATGAGCTCAACGGTAACTCTGTAATGGAGGCACATTTATTGTATGCCAGGTCGTAAAGTTAATAACGATGCTTTGAAGATTAATATGCACAAGTAGTATATATTGGCCGGTTCTCGCTCCTCCACACTCCACAAACTCCACCGACATCAGCGTCATCTGTCGTCATTTTTTTAATCATACTTTTTTTTTTTTTTAACTTGCCTCGCATGCAGCGCCCTCTAGTGGTATTTG
>JASKGO010007612.1:0-16295 GCA_030556065.1 Holobus sp. GC000080 | reverse complement strand
CGTTAAAAAATAAATAGAATAAAATATTAGATCCTAGATCATAAAACAAGTTTATAGCAAATTGCAATTGAAAATTCATTTCCTTATTCACGCCAATAGTATAATAAACCTAAACAATTTTATTTATTGGGAAATCTGCAGGGAAATTGTAAGAAATCTAACCAGGCGCCTTCACATTTAACCACATTTGGTTTTTAATATAATAATTTAAGATAATAAAAGTTACTTAATAAAAATATTAATTTTTTTTCGTTCAACAACTGAAACAGAATCTGCGTAATTTGCAATTTGCAAATTTAATATATTTAATACAAATTGTGCTCATTAAAATGCAATCAAGAAGCGGGCGATGTGTTCCTGTTTTATTAACATTACCGATTCAATATCTTTACACGCCAAATAAGGAACGCCAGGATCAACTTGCTTTTGCTCGCAAAGCCCATTAAGGACTACGACTACGAGTAGGACTAAGACTAAACTAAAATAGCGTGCGTATGTTCAATCTATGATAGCCTGATGAAAAATTAACGAACACCGACTGCATCAATTTTATTCTTCACCATTTATTAACTGCAAGAATAGCAATTTGTAAACTTTGTCAACTTTTTCTATGATTTTTTGTAGTTTTTTTTTAGTATTTGCTTTTGCCCAAATATTAAATTAAATTAAAATAAAAAAATGTTTTTATAAAATTAAGTATTAAATAATATCAGCAACTGATAAAATTTCCAAGCGAAATAAAAATTTAAAAAAATATATAGAAGAAAACTATTCCTTATTTTGATTTATTAAATAGTATAGTACAAAATATAAGTAAAAAATAAATAACTAACAAAAGAGTAATGTCACTTATAATTAAAAGTTTGTGGCGTCTGTAATAAATAAAGGAAACGATTTTGAGGAAGACTTTTATTTACTTTTATTTTTTCTTCTTATATACTGTATCTTATAGTGTCTTCTATCTCTACAATATGGCAATGTGATTGTGTTTTTCGTTCGTGGGACGCGTAAATCTTTTAAAGAGTCGTTAACGTCGCTTCATATAATTTATTGGTAATCGTAAATTGCGACCGATGCAATTACCTAACTACGACTGGAACCAAATTTGCCTCATGACAAATTGACGTTAAAAAATGAAGTGAAAAATATTATTTTTCTTTTCATATTACAATTACTAACTATTTATAAGTTTTATTATATTAAAAAAAAAATTGTATTTAAAATTTTACTTTTATTTAAAAATCTAAAATAATTTTAATTGTCTTTAAAAAAAAAAAAAGATGGAAATTAAATTATAATCAAATTAGCAGTATAAAAATAACAATAAACAAAAAAACAAGTTTTTCTAAGAAGAAAAATAATTTTCCGACAATTGGAAAACGTGTAGGAAAACGACGTCGGTCGTGATTCTTGCAGTCGACCCCTGCGGGCAGATAATAATCATACGAGAACGACCACAACGACCATATGCGAGCTTTCGTGCTGTGCTCCATGCCATACGTGAGAGCAATTGAAAAGCCACCGAGAGGAAAAGCTAGAAAAAAAAGCTCTTCCTCTTCCTCGCATATCTTATTACATCAGAACATTTTATTACCTACCCAACAGAAATCAAACTTTTCAACCCCATAAAGCATATTATTCTATATTTTATTAAATTAATAATTTAAAATTGCAAAAAAAGTAAATTAAAAAAGATAAATGTCAAGGAAAAGGGCAAAAGTAATGAATTTAATGAAACAAAAAGCAATGACGCGCTTTGCGATTCGAAAAGACGTAATTTGCCGTTTTATACGAATAGAAAACACCGCGGAAATCGATAGTTATTTATATTTTATTTTAAATACATGCAATTACCAGTCTATTTCCAAACAAAATGTCATCGATTCGTAGGTAGTGCAAAAATAAAGTGAAACTTTACGTAAAGAAAGCAGCAAGAAAGACAAACTGCTTATGTTGCTACTTTTAACTAGGCTCTTCATTCATTCGTTACTATCCATTACTGGAAGTAATAATGAAATCAATACTACAAGCAAAACCAAAACAGAACAAAAAAAGAAAAAAAAGAAAACAATATGCAACAAGCGTTAAAATAAAATCTCATTTTACGTTTCTCAAATATTAAAAATATTCACTACTGATGACAAAGATCCGGTACGATATCTATCGAAAATAATTTAGGGCGTCGCGGCGACCTGAATGAGGTTCACTGACATGCTGTCTCTTCTTCTTTTTACCTCATTTTAATATTTATAAGTATGCACGATACATAAAGACACAAGAATGCAGCTTTTTAAGGAGAATTTCTTTATTTTTAGGAAAATAGAGGTGCAATTCGATGCAACAGCAATCAATACTGTTCCCTTTAGCAAAATTCCCTTAGTTTTCTTTTGCTTTTTATAGTTTTTTGCTTTTTTCTTTACTATTTTGTACATCAATCACTTACTTTTAATTTTTACAAATGAAACTTTTATTTCACAATATTAAATAAGAATTAATCAAATTTCTACCATTGCAAATTTTGAAAAATCAATCAATTGTTTCATTGAAAGCTCTGAAAGCTCTGAAAGCTTCGAAAGCTTTGAAAGCAAGTGTTGTAACTTTGATTAGTTAGACTGCAATCAATCACAATCAATTAAATTGCAATTCAGGCTCTGCGATTGAAACTAATAATAAAATGGCCACTTTATCAAAGAAATCTTTTGGGTCTTTTTTATTTTTTCCTTTTTCTTTTTCTTTTTTTTTTTCTTTTTAATTGAATCTCCAAAGATTTTCTCATCTTATTTTTACCAAATTTAACAAACTTGACATTTGAAATTATTGCTCTTTTTCGAACAAAGAACAATGCCGAAAAAAAAAAAACAAAAAAAAAAACAAAAAGTAGACAGACAGAAATATAAGATGAAATAAAGCGTCTGAAAAGTACATTTTCCTAATAAAAAATTTCATTGTAAATGTATGCTTCGGTATTTTGTTTTGCGAAGTGAAAAACACATATAGGGAAAAACTTTCAAAGCGCATTTTTCCACTTCTTTTACATTAAACTTTTCCAATAAATACGCCTTCTTTCACGTAGGTAGTAGGTGTAGGTATTTCGGAAAACATAGCACCTCTAGCTATAGGCTTTTGCCTGCTGCGTGCGAAGGAGCCGGGAAAACTGCTTTTGTTTTATTTTAGGTGGCACTTCGCTTCAGTAAATCGAAAAGACGAAGAGCACAAACGACTAAACGTTTAAAAATATTATAACAACGGCACGTTATTCTTTATTCATCACTTTTTACTTTATTATTTTCTGTTTTCTTGTTTTTTTATTTAGAAAACACTTTACCGAGTATTTCAAACAATCAAATAAACTAAAAAGAAAATTAAACAAAAATAATAAAGACGTCTGGCTTTCTTTTCTTTTTTTCCCTTTCGTTACAAATTTCTTCCACTTAAACTAGCGGATCCTTCAACTTTATAACTAAAAAGACTGAAAGATTAAAATTGTTCAAACAAAAAATTTAATCCAATTCTTTGGAAAAATCTAATCAGAAATAAAAAATTAATCAAGCGAATAATAAATGTTCATTGCTCCATCAACTTTAAGAAAAACCTTTTATGATTAATTTTAAATTAAAAATCAAAGAGAAAAATAAATAAAAAAATCTAAATTAAATTTAAATTAATAAAAAAACTCAATGAAATTAAAAACAAAAGTCGCAGAAAAAAAAAACGAAAAAAAAACCCAGCAAAACAATTAATTAAAAAACGATTTGTTCAAGTATAACGCGCGTCCATTGTTTAAGGGCAAACACGAAAACGAAATACCGTTAAAATATCAGTTTTAACAGTACCATATAGAGTACACGCAGCAGACAAGCAAACCTTTTATATTCCCTAATAATGATAATATCTGAGCGGCGGCGGCGGCGGCAGGCGGCACATAACGGAGGCAGAAAGAGGAACTGCCGACTGCAATTCTCTCTCTGTACAGTGTACAGACACTAAAGCCCATACACATCGCAATACACACACACACACACACACACACACACATGCAGAGAAAAGCTGCAAACCGGAAGCGGTTTGTGTTTCGCTCGTCAGTGCGAAACTAATTACTTAATGGCAAAACACATCCTTACGATTTAATAACAACGGTAACATTAATGTCATAATATCCAGGCGCGCAGTTTCGTGTCAAAATAGAGGAGAGCGCAAAAGGGACACGAATTTCAATTAAAAACTAACAAAAAATGCAATAAAAAAAAAAAGTAACTACTTTATAGTATATATGAAAATATGAAAACATTTGAATTAATTTCGATTTCAATTGAAAATTATCATTCGCCCAGAAAATTATTTTTTATTTATTTTCGATAGCGTTTCGTCTTTCGTGTGCTTTCCGTGCTTTCCGTACTTCGTATCTCACACAATTGACACATAATAATGGCTGGAATATTATCAGAGCAATAGATATACAGACATTGCAACCAAACAGTAACAAATCAATTCCATTCCTGTTGGAATTACACACACACACACACACAATACGCAATCTATATTATAGTAGTCTACTAAATCGAAATGTCAACGTTTAGGTGATATAATTAATCTGACACCCCTATCTATTATCATTATTATTATTATTATTATTATTGTTATTGTCTGTTTGCGTGTGTAAAAGTCTAAACTTTAACCCCAACAATAGAGCCTTTATACAGGTCTCATGTGGCATTTGAAATCTATGGCAAACTATTATCGAAAAGCGTACTGTTAAGAAAATATAAAGGATGCTCTTAAATGGCTCTAGGAAATGAAAATTACAACCTAATAAAAAAAAAATTTGTAAACAATTTTATGCTTTTTAAATTATATTCATTGTAAACAAAAATTAAAATAATTGTATTTCAGTATGTGAAGGCGCCGGGTCAAAACTATTACTGCATACAGAGTAGCGTACGGTAAAAACTTTCCTTTAAATTCATCAGGTGAAGGCGCCGGGCAATGCCATTGAAACCGTTTTTAAAAATAAATATTTTTCATTTGATGAGATTTATTCAATGAAACTTTAACAATCAAACATTTTTCCACTATTCTCTTCTTTCATAATAAAAAATATATTCATTCATTTAAAACTTAACACTTAAAAATTACAAAGCTCAAATTGCATTTTAAATATAATAATCCTAATTTAATGAATTTTATTAAATGGTAACCAATTGATATTAAATAATTATTAAGTGTTATGAAATGATTATCCAACATACAGTAAAGAAAAAAATGTATAAAGACATCTTAATGACTTTCGTAAATAGTTGGAAAACTTTTCCAATAATATCGATTTTTATTGCTCCTTATTAATAGGATAAGTCATGATGATGATGAGTGCAAAATTTCCCCTTAAATCAGCACTTTCAAATCCGTGCGCCTCGCTATAGAAAGTCGGTTTGAGAGGCGGGCGCAATAAATTTACGAAAAGAACAAGAAGCTAAGGGGGGATGTGGAAAATAAGAAAGAAAAAGAAAAAGAAAGAAAGATGAAATAGATGAAATAACATCGTAAAGATTGATGGAGGATTTTCAATTTGCAAATAAATTGGGTATTAAGTAGTGGCCTCTCGCCACTCTCTCGACCAACCCTAATTGACGATTCGCGGCGTGCTTCACACACACACACACACACCCAAACATACAAACACACATATATATATATATATATATAAATATATAAGCAAACACAAACATACAGAGACAGAAGTAAATGATCAGCATTTGCAGCCAACTAGTGGCTAAAGAGGTTTCCATGTATGTGAAGTGAAGGAGCCGGTCCCCAAGCTAAGCATATACTAATCGAAAAGCAACCAGTAAATGTGGAATATCACAAGCTGCTATTACTTGTGGTTGCGAAGTTGGCCCTCCGTAAGGGTTGATAATCATTAGTTAGTGAGACTAAACTAAACTAAACTAAACGTTTTGCTCGGCTAATCTTATAACCTAATCCTTTTGCTTATTATTATTATTAATATCCGCTGCCTCTGCTTATTTGCTTATTTGCATAATATTATTTTGGCATAGTTTAAATTTTGCATCTTTGAAATATTCAACTTTTTAAAGTTTTAAATTTCAAACTATTCGGGAAATTTTCAAATTTATATTATTATTTGAGATTTCTTTTTTCCAACTAAAAATAAAATTGGAAGTAATTAAATTCTAAAGTAAAGTATAAAATGAATAATTAATGTTGCAAAAAAATTTTGAAACTACCAAGTGAATTTTTAATTTTACATATAATTAAAATTAATGTAAATGAGAAATATATTAAAGCAGATGAAAAGTTACAAAGTTAGTCTATTGAAATCCTCGGTGGAGGCCGCATTGGAATTCAGTACTACAGGTAATAATAATAATAATAGTACCAAGCACTATTAATATTAATAAGAACAATATTAAGGCCATGCATATTCAGTATGAGTATAGAATAATTACGTAATATGATATGTACATTAACAAATTTCATTTTACATTTATTACTCACATGAAACACGTTTAGTTTAGGAACTTTATTGTTAATATCAAACTTTTAAAAAACTATTTTATTTTTAATTTTATTTTTATTAAATAACTTAATTTTAATACTTAATTTATTTTTTAAAATATTAAAACCAAATAAAAGCGATTTCTATTGATCTCTAGAAATAAAAAGAAATGCACAAAAATCCAAAAAGAGACCACTAAGTAAGTTGACAGTTAATCAGAAAAAAGAGAGGGCAAACAACATACCAAAAGTCCATTCATCAAATTTTTGCAAAGTCATTTTTCCATTATGTGATTTTTCTCTTTCTTTTAAGATAAAAATTAAAATATAAAAATGATATTTCTTTCTGTTTCATTTATCATTTATAAAACCAAAGAAATGATCAATTAAAAAGCACAATAAACTTCTGAAAAGTTATCGAAAAAAAAGAAAATTAAAAAAAAATTGAAATAATTCACGAGAAACAACTGAGATGAATGAATAAGCATTAAAGGGGTGGGCGGACTGCAAACAACAATTGACTCGTTAATTTCGCATCCTGCTTAAACCTTACAACTAACTAAAGCAAAAACCTTCGTTCGGGTGATGGGAACGGCGACAGCTGCGCCCTATACTGCTGAAATTAATCTTTCAAATCTTTGCCGCCCACCCACACCGCATAACCGAATACCGAGCACGGAAACAGAGCCAAATTTAGTTGAGCTCAGCTGAGACACAGATAGACTTGAAAGACAAAGAGACGATGCGGATAAAATAAAGAAAATTATTATTACAATTTGTAATGATTTGCAAACTAACTTTTTAGATATTTAGATTATTTAAATATTCAAAAAATATATTTTATAAAGCAAAAATAAATAAAGTAAAAATTGAAACTGTTATTATTATTATTATAAATTGATGATGATGATGATGATGATGATGATGATGATGTTAAAAACAAAGTTGTGAAATTTTATTGATTGCAGGCCACTTTCCGCTTCCGTCAGTCTACTGTTTGGCCTGGATCTGTTTGGACGTGCTCTTCTGCACAGCATCAATAATGCACTTGTGCACCATCAGTGTCGACAGGTACCTGTCACTGCGATATCCGATGAAGTTCGGCAGGAACAAGTCGCGCAGGAGAGTTACCTTAAAGATAGTCTTCGTCTGGCTGCTCAGCATCGCCATGAGTTTGCCATTAAGTTTAATGTATTCCAAAGTAAGTCACTTCTTACAATTTCCTTTTTATTTATTTTTTATTTTTATTTTTTATTATTAAGAAAGTTATTTAATTATTATTATTATTTTTTTTTTATTAAGAAAGTTTAAAATTTTATAAACAATTAATAAAAAACATGATTTCAGAATCACGACTCGGTTCTAATTGACGGCGACTGCCAAATACCGGATCCGCTTTACAAATTCATCGGTTCAATTATTTGCTTCTACATTCCGCTCATAGTGATGCTGCTCACCTACGCCCTCACCGTTCGCCTCTTGGCCGATCAACGGCAGAATCTAGGCACGCCGGACTGGTCCAGCGGCTGGATGGGAGGACCGGCATCAACAAGTTTAGGTAATTTAATTTCTTTTTCGTTTTTCTCAACAACAAAAAATAAATAAATTTAAAAAAAAAAAATTTTTGACACTGATTAAATTAAATTTCAAAATAAAATTTAAAAAAAATTGCGTGGGCCTGTAAGAATTAAATAAATAAATTCTAAAAAAAAAAGAAATCAAATCCTAATCCGAGAGCGTTGTTATTTATGGTTGCTTTAAATCCCTAAATCTAAATCTAAATCCAGATCCGGCAAAAATAAAACGCAGAAAAAGAAAATTTAAATTAGATACCTGATGTATAAGTAAGCGGAAACAGGAAACAATCTGTTTCGCAGAAAACGGAAAACCAGTCCTCCAAATTGCCTTTTATTTTTTACTTTACTTATTTATTATACGAGTAAACTAGAGTATAGTAGAGGTATATTTAGATTTAGATTTAGAGTTAGAATGAAATCCGATGGGCCTCACTCTCAGCACAAATGCTACCTACCCTTTAATCGAAACGTCATCCATTAAGCAAAAATGCCATTTATTTTCAATTTATTTTTGTTTTTTCTCCTTTTCTTTGTTTCCTTTTTGTCTCTTTATTTATTTTTTATATTTTATTTAATGATGGTTTACGTAATTTACATAGACAGCTCTACAGGTGATACATAAAATTATCGCATTTGTAACTTTAGCTTAGCTTGGCTTAGCAGAGCAGAGCAGAGCAAAGCAGCAAAAGTTGCGTGGTGTATTTGAAAAGTTAGTGGCAAAGGTAATAATTACTGTAAATGCGTTTCGCTTTAACTTTATATAGAGGTTCTCTTTGCAGCTCCCCAGGCTAATCAAACTCTCACCCGCATTACTGAAACGCGTAAATACTGATAATAAATACGTTCTGCCAAAAGTTTCCACTTATTATTTCTGTCTGTTACATTTTCAAATTCCAATTTACCTAAATTAGTTTCATCATCATCATATTTTGACATTTTAAAAATCGAAAAAAAGGTGAAACTTATTAAAAAGCAATAATTTGCTTTACTTTTAGTGTTATTGTCATTATTAAAAAAAAAAAAGAATTAAAAAATCATAGTAATAGATTTATCTAAATTGCGCAAATTAAGGGAAAAACGGTCCCCGAAACGCAAATAATGAGTAATTAAGCTTAAACGTTGAAAGTCAATTAGCGCATTTGGAGACTTAACGAATCGCGCCAATTAAACTCCTTCTTTGCGCGAAAACTCTCCGCAGTAATCCCTCTCTCCAGGCTTTTCATACACTTCATACACTTTCCACTTTCCGAAACACAATTTTCCTAAACTCTTCCATCCAACTCTAACTTTCGCTCTCCACGCCTTTACTCTTACTCTCTAGGCGAATCTTTGAGCCACGCAAATATTTTACAGTCCTTTCTAAATAATCCATAATGAACGCGAAATTAATTAAAACACTACCGACTACATGCTCGAAATCAAAACAATCGTAAAATCCAATGGTTTCCACATAAATTAATTAATTTTCCATTAAAAAAAAAAAACTTAAAATTAATTCATTAAAAAATTAATTACCCAAAAAAATTAAATAAAAAATTATAATTTTTAAATGTTTCAATTGATAGAGAGAAGATGCACGTGGAAGAAACTGCTGAAAGTCAATACGAAAGGATCGGCATCGAGCAACGGCGGCACCGTGCTGGTCAACAACAGCAGTCTGGCCACTCCGCAGCACGGCCACTCGGCCGCCTCCACCGACACCGAGCTCACCACCATCGATCCGCACGATCTGTGGATACAGGAGTGCGAGCCGTCGCCGTGCACGATGTCGGCCCTCGGTCAATTCGGAGCGGAAATGTTGAAACTTTCGCGCGGCTTGGAGGCCGCTTCGACGACGCACCACCAAAAACTGCAGAGAAGACCGTTGAATCGCGCGGCCGCCTCCAAGAGATCGCAGGCAACCGATAGCGGCAGCGGTAAATCCTCGAACGCCTCGTCGTCGCCGGCGACGCCGTTTCTTAAAAGAAGTACGGCAATTGTAAGTGCAGCTTCGGCCGCCTCCACTGCCAGTGGCAACGAAGACGACGAAGAGCAGCAGCAGCAGCAGCAGCAGCTGCAGCTATTACAAGAAAAAGATTCGCCCTCGAGCAACAAGTACGTTGTACGTTACACGTTTTAACACTTTACACTTTTCGTTTTCTTATTTTTTTGTGAATTAAATTTGTTTTATGATTTCTTTTGAAAATGTAGCATGTGAAGGCGCCGGGATTTTCTATTACAGCTATTGAAATATTATTTATTAAACACTAGACCAGACCAATTTTTAACTTCTTTTTTATTAATTAAATTAATTATTTTTCTTGTCAATTAAATGGTTCAAATGGTAAAAAAAAAATTAAAAAATTAAAGCCATGATGTGAAGGCGCTGGACAGTGCTAAAGCAAAAATTAAAAAAAAAAATTTTTTTCTATGAAAGCTTTTATAAATATATTTTTCTACTTTTGTTTTGTTATTATAAAGATTATTCAAGCGTGAAGAATGAAAATTACGATATAAAAATGAAACGTAGAGAATCAAGGCAAGCAATATTTTCTGTTACATCATTTCGCTTTTGTTCATCCACTTGTTTACCCGGAGGTGACTAGTGTTGAACGATTGATAAACAACAACCATCGGCAGCTGTTCAGCTACAGAGTAGTACATACAAACACATATTGTTTCTTACCGCCCCCTTAGACACTCAATTCCACCCCCCTAAGCATCGACTTGTTTGTATCGCTATAGTCTAAATGAAACAACAGTAATAAATTGCATTTTATGCTGCTAATAATTACAATTTACCTAATAAAAATTAAGATCTTTAATCAAAACAAATTTTAACTTCTGAAGCCTATTTAAAATTAATTCACTTGAAATTTTTGAAAGGGTAAAATTTAAATTAATTCATTTAATTCTTTCTTTTTTTTTTAATTTAAAAATTAAAAAGACTAAAAAGTAAATGAAGCATTGCTTGATATAAAAGAAAAATTTCCAAATTACGAGCATTGCAATTTAAATGCAAAATAAGCCAAATGAAATTACTTTCCAATGAATATATGTTCTTCTATTTCTTGTCGTCGCGCATATCTCCGAACTCTGAACGAAACATTTAACACATCAGACGCCGAAAGAGAAGAGATTCAGATAGAGAGATAGAGAGATGGAGAGATTGAGTGAGAGATTGAGAGCAAAATGCAGTCAAGTTTGAGGGCTGCTTCAAACGGAAATAATTTAATAAAATCTCTTAATTGCAAGAGCCGAGCCACGTCGTAGTGGAGCGACAGCGAAAGCAACGATTCTTGCTGCGCACTTGCTTCGACAAGTACTTAACACAAGAGGAGAGCTTATGTTGAATGTATATAATATAATATGCGTTGCATGTTTTGCTTCGGTGTAGCAACCGACAGACACATACAACATTTGACTTTTCCACGTTTACAACCATTACAACCATAAATGCGTTCATTTGCTCGTTTGCTTTAAGCGAGAAACCTTGGCTCCGCAGATTTGCTCTTCTATTTTCGCTGATCTAAGAGGGACGAGCGCGTACCGAGTGGAAAGTTCATTAAAATTCGAATTGAAAAGGTCCGCACTTCTGCCGCTCCTCCTATACTGCTCGTATACATGGAGAATCCCATCCTCTTCCCGCATGTCTTTGCAGTTATCACAGATTTATTATTTATTTGAAATATTAATTTCATTTATATTCGACTTTGCAATATTTAAATTCTGCCTTTCTAGCGGAAAAGGAAATGATTTAAAAGTACTAAGTTAATGGATTTAAATTGAAAAGAAATAATTCAATTTCTTATTGCTATTAAAATATAAATAGTTTTTTAAATTAATTAAATTCGGATTGCAAATTAAATTTTACATTCTTTACATTCTTCTTTTCAAATAAAAAAAGAAAATTGAAAAAACTAAGAGGCGGTTATAAAAAAATAAATAAAACTGACATTTAAAAAAAGGAAATCAAAAATTGTTCTCTTCATTATTTCAACAATTTTTTAAAGTTTAAAATCCTTTTAATTAATTAAATTCTTATTGAAAATTAAAATTGCAATTGAGGAAAAAAAATATATTTAAAAAGAGGAAATCACAAAGAAAATAATAAATAATCATTGCAACTAAAAGTGATTTTTAACTGTTAAATTACAAATTTTAAATTCAAATTTTAAGTCTGCATTATCTTCACAAAAAAAAAATACAAAAAATATGATTTAAAAAAATAAAAACATAAAGAAAAATAATTTCTCATTACTTTTAAATTATTTCTTGAAAGTTTTAATTTGCTTTTTTCTTCAATTTTATTCTTTTCAACATAAAAACAAAAACGAAAAGAAAAAATCTAATCAAAAATAAAATTAATTTCTTTTTTCTATTACTATTATTTAAATTGTTTAATGTATTTGAAACTTCTTACAAATCAACATTAATTAATTAATTAATTAAAATAACACCAAAAATCAATGCTTAATACTACAAAATTAAAAAAAAAATCAATTTTTTTCTTAGACGAAAGCACAACGTAGATTCAACAGCAGAAGACTGCAAGTACACCGAAAACTCGTCACTCCTAACCGCCGAATCCGCGACATCACCATCGAAAAACTGGCCGACCCTCGGCATCCGCCGAAGAGCCTCCACCTTCCACGAGGGCGACAACCGCAACACCAGTCTCAACAGCGACGAACGTTCACCGCAACAACGTTGGCGCAGCAGACGCGGATCCAGTTTCAAAGACCCATCCAGCAACAGCGGCAGCGGCAAAGAAGACGATCTGCTGCCCCTGCCGCCCCCATGCACGTGCCCCTACTTCGGCCACAGCCGAAACAATTCGCCGCCGAGGGCACCGCCAACTGAAGTTCGCATAGTGTGCACCAACCCCCAAGACTCCCCGAAAAACCCATCGGAAAACTCACTTCCAAACAATTCGTTAAACTCGGCCAAAAGTAAAACGACCCCCTTGATAACAGTGAACGATACCAGTGTGACAATAAGCAAAGTGAAAGAACCGTCGAGTGTTTTAGTGACGTGGGAAGGCCCGTCCAAGCAGTTGTTTACGAATAAAGAGGCAAAAGGTGCCACCACATCGAGTCTATCGCCAAAGACGCCGTTAACGTTGCGCCGCGCCGCCACTTTTCGCCAACAAAACGGCCATTCTTCGGGTTTGCGCGATGCTCGCGACGCCACCGATAAAAACAACCCCTCTTCGAGTGCGTGCCTAATGCAACGGACCTACACTTACGCACCCGGCGGTCATCAAAGGGCGGCCACGGTGCGCAATCACCACAGTCGCAATTCGAGCGTCATTTCGCGGAATTCGTCGCGCCACGGACGCATCATACGGTTGGAGCAGAAAGCCACCAAGGTGCTGGGGGTGGTTTTCTTCACGTTCGTCATATTGTGGGCGCCCTTTTTCGTTCTCAACCTGTTGCCGGTCGTGTGCGAAGAATGCGAGCGGAATATCGACGGCGGCGTCTTTCAGTTCGTCACGTGGCTCGGCTACGCCAGCTCGCTCGTCAATCCCATCTTTTACACCATCTTCAACAAGGTTTTCCGGCAGGCCTTTAAGAAGGTGCTGCTCTGCCGCTACAGGAATCCCAAGTGGCGGCCGCACAGATGACCCGTGTCGTCGCAGAACAAACGCAAAATTGCGCAGGCTAAGAATACGCAAACTTTTGAAGTGTAGCAAATTAATAGTGCCCTTTAAACTTTAAAAAAAATTTTTTATAAAATTTACTTTTTTTGCGGCACCAAATTAATTTTTATTTACTTGGAAAAGATTTCTAATAAATTTAAAATTTCCCGCGGTTTTCAATTTTTAATTGAATCCAATTATTAAAAACTACAAAGATATAAGTTTTTAAAATTATAAAAAGTAATTAAATTAAATTAAATTAAAAACAGGGTATTTTAATTAATTCAAATAATTGGAAAATTTCTACTAATTTAATTTAAAATTTAATTCAATAATTGATTTAATAATCAATTAATAATTAATAAATACCAATGGAAAAAAACTTGTAGATTTACAAAATCTTCTTTAATTTAAAAGGAAATTTAACTTTAAAAAATCTGTGATGTTCAATTCTAAGTACAGCTAAAGTAGTCACCCTCACTTAGTAATTAAAGTAATGGCCAAATTAAACCAAAAAATAAAAATAAACAAGAAAAAGAAATTACTTAGAGATTGCTTAGAAATGAATTAAGTAACTAAATGTGATATTGCAAGGTGTAAAAAATAATAATTTCCTAGTGTTGAAAATCATTCAATTTTAATATTTAATATTAATATTAATAAATTATTTAATAATTAGTAGATGTCGACCGTGATTCTAAAAATAAACCAAACAAAAGAAAACTATTTAAATATCATTATAACTGTAAAATAAAATAAAATTAAACATAAATTATGTATTTATTATTATTATAATTATAATTAATAATATAAACGGGGAAACATGATGCTTTTTCGACATTATTATCGTTACCACATAATAATTAATTAATCAATAAATAAAATAATTACTGTCAATGTTTTAGTGAAAAAAAAAAAAAGAAAACAAAGAAAGAAAGAGGGAAAAATAGAAATCACCACATACAATTAAATAATAAATTAATAACTGTGACTCTGATCCTGATGGCTTCAATAAATAAATTAACTTTTCAATAAATATTTTTTTGGTGGTTTCCTAACTATGTGCAGAAAATGCAGAAAAATAAGAAAAATCACTGCTAAAAATCCAAATATAATTTCTCATTTCATTACTCAGAGAAAGTGATTAGTCCTTTAATCATCCAGTATTAAAATTATTTTAAACCCTACTAAAAAAATCATCTTGAAATTGTTAAGACCGATGTAAAAACAATAAATATTTACGTAACGATTTAAGAAAGTATCAGAAAATAATATATAGCTAAATAAACTAGGATAGAAATGTATCCTGCATAATTATTAAGAAAAAGATATTTATTTATTTTCTGTACATTATAAACAAACTTCTTTTAACTTTAAAAATAATATTGTAAGGTAAGAGGTAATTGAAAGAGGAGAATTCATAAATAAACTTTTTAAAGCATCGATAACTTTTCTTTTTTGTGTATAAAAATTAGTTATAAAATCACGTGGAAAACTCGCCGTATGAAAATATTTCTTCAACTTCTCTATTGACTTACTTTGTAGTTAGCATTTAATTTTTCCAGGAAATAACTCTTTACTTAAAATTAATTCTTTTTTTTTTTTTTTTTTTTGACTGCTTTGCTAAAATTTCTTCAATCATTTATAAACTAATAAATCAATCATTCAAACATTTCACATGAAACTTTAAATTGGCAAATTTCAACCAATTAGTAATGATTAATAAAAACTAATTAAAACTTTCAATAATAATTATTATATTTAATAATTTTTTGGTTTTTAATTTTGTTTTAAATTTCGTTATTTTAGTTTTCGCTTTATACAAAAAGACAAAAATTGAAAATGCAGTCCACATAAAAATCCCAATAGTAAGATAAACAGAAAAAACATTTTAAAATTTAAAATAACAAACAGAAGAAGAAAAACAATAATGCAAAAGAAGTCAAAGACTAAAAAGGGATGATTTGCAGAGTCCAGTAACACGATACTTATAGGGATAAAATATCCCTTTTGCTTTGCAAATTGTCGCTAAAAAAAAAGAAATGAAAAGAAAAAGAAAAAGATATGGCAGTGCCATATCAAATTTAAAAACCCAACAGAACGATATTTACTTTCAAACAATAATAAATTCCATTATTTACTTCAGAAAGAAACAAAAAAAAACATTTTTTAACTGCATAATATTCAGCAAACTAATAGATTAATAGAAAGATTAATAGATTATTAAACTAAATCACAACCTGATAAAAAAATTTAAAAAACTTCCAACAGCAACCCATTAATAAAAACTTAAGTAAAATAAAAAGAAATATTAAATTTACAAACAATTTAAGTAACCAATATGACAACAGCAAGCCCCATTGAATATTTACAAGAAAATCTAATGGACGAATGGATGGACATGTAACATGTCGGGTCTCCACATCCAGCAGGCAGACAGATTCCCCCCAAAGTTAATCCAGCAATATATGTGGCAACCAGTGGTATGCCCTTGACAAATGCTCCATTTACCAATCTGTTGTTATGGATGTACAAACCATTTGTTATCAATTAACAAATGGTTGTTTAGGATATACAACAGATTG
>JASKGO010007608.1:0-29548 GCA_030556065.1 Holobus sp. GC000080 | reverse complement strand
CCATTGACATATCCTTTTGTTTTCAGAAAACTGAACTTTTCTGTTAAGTACCACTTGACTGATAAAGCAAACTGCAGTTTACTGCTTCCTCTTCAGTTGATATTTCAGCGAGAACACTAAATCCTAAACTATACTCTTTATTAACTAAATATACGCTAAACATTTATTATTTATTTATAAATCCAATAAAATAAACAACAACATATAAAGATTTATACCGGGTATTGCACTTTACAGGTTACCATCGGGAATTACATGGAAAAATAAACTTTATTTTTTTCCTGCTGCCCAAAATTATTTTTTTTCTAAAGTTTGAATGTCTAAGGGGTAGTTTTCAATGAGGAGTTTTTATTTACATTTCGAGCGCCTTCACATCTGATCTCTTCGAAGATTGCCTGTTTGACCAGCGCGTTCTCATTTGCCTTTTTTCATTTTGTCTTTTATGAGAAAAGTTTGATTTTATAGAGAAAATTACAAATTTTCATCTTGAATTAATGAGGATAAGTGCAATACTTGATACATTTAGGATGACAATGATAAGTGGCTCCCCTCTTTCAATTCAATATTTAATATCTAAATCAAATAAAAATTTAAACTTTGGAAAAAGACAAAATTTGAGATTGATTGACGTAAATTTCAATTTTTTTACCACTTCGGTTTGACTGTAAATGATTCTAACTTATGATATTTTTAGTCTAAAAAATTGTATCCATATTTATAAAACTTCCAATGACAAATAACGAATTAAAAGGAATGAATTATTTTCCTTTCCACCCATTCATTTTTTAAAATTACTACTTCATTATATTTACATTAAAAACAATGCAAAACAAAAATAACAAATATAAATTAAGTTGTTAGTAGAATAAGATATGAAAGCGACAGTCATCAATTGAATTCTTATTTAAAAAAAAAAAATGGAAATTACTTTTTGTCACTTTTTTTACAATTCCATTTGCAATTTATGCTTGGTACAAAAACAGTTCAAATAGAACTTTAAATTACCACAGAATAAATTAAAATTTCAAACAGTTACTAAGTCTACATTTAAAAATAATTAGTTTTTTGTTTAAATTTACCTAAGTAATAAAATAAATGTTTCTTTATTTTTAATATAAAATTAATATCCTAAAATAATGTTTGACTTATTAAACAAACGTTTTTTTTTAATTAAATTAAATTAAATATTTAAGGGCACTGTATAAATTAAAATACATAAAGACCCTTGTGTGTTGTACCTTTAGAGGTCCTTCCGAAATGATCCTTGCCACTATGGCCGTAATTGAGTTGAGAATTTGCGCGGTACAGATCAAAAGGACTTTGCGATGAAACCGAGCAGCTTTTTTCCAACAAAGTGTCCTGCTACTGCTCCTGCTGCTGCTAGCTACTTCTGCTCTTGCTGGTATTATTTATTTTTAGCGAGAATACGGATTTCGGGGATGAAGGCTGTCAATTCAATTAGATTTGCGTCCCTTTTACGATCATCATTGGATGATATACATAGGTACATGTACAGGTACCGGGTGCGTAAAGCGACCTTTTGGTAATTTATGTCCTTCCCGCAGGACCATAAATGGAAATAAGCTATTTTTATTTGCCCATCAAATTTTTATGCATTTTTATAATTTTTGCCTTCTTTTTTTATTATTTCTTGGCTGATAAATATTTTTTTCAAGATGCAATTTAGTTTTTTAATAAATATTTTGCTTTTTTATAAATAAGAAATACAATTTTTATATTGAAGAATTAATTTCTTATTAGAAAAAATGAGTAAAAATCTTATAAAACAAAATCGATGAAGATTTTATACATTTTTGGCTTTTTATTTCTGTGATATTTTTTCCAAAATTAAATTTTATTTTAAAACAAGAATTATACATTTTATTAAACAAAAAAAGCAGTTTTTTTTATGAAAAATTGTTTTTCATTGTAAATTAAAAGCGAAAAGATGTATTAAAACAAGCCCAACATTTTTTTAAATAATTTAATAAGTATTATTCTTTTTAATAAACAAAAAAATATTTTTTTTTATTTAAAAAATGTTTTTTATTGATTAATAATAGAGAAAATAAGTTTTTGAACAGATCCAAAGAAAATTTGATAACATTTTTAGAGTTTTTGCTTTTTTACTCCTGTGAAATTTTTTTCAAATTAAAATTTTATTTTAAAGCAAGTATTCTGCTTTTAAATAACTATAGAATGTATTTTTTATTTAAAAAATACATTTTAATTGAAAAATTTTAGAGAATTAAGTATTAAAATAGAACCAAAGAAAATTTTAAAACATTTTTTGAAATTTTGTACTTTTACCTCTGTAATACTTCTTCCAAAATGCAATTTTCCTTAAGATCAAATATTAAACATTTTAATAAACAAAGAAATGCAGTTTTTTTATTATAAAAATATTTTTTTCTGAGCAATAAAAGAGAAATGAAGTATTAAAACAAACTCAATAAAAATATTAAAAACATTTTTCTGAATTTTTGCTTTTAACGCCTGTAATATTTCTTTCAAAATACAATTTTACTATAAACCAACTTCTCTTGCATTTTAATAAACAAAAAAAAATCCAATTTTTATAAGGAAAAATTAATTTTTAATTGCGAAAAAAACGAGTAACGTAGCACAAAAACAAAACCGCAATGAATTTTAAACTATAGAAAACTCTTCAAGATCAATTTATGATCTTTTAAACCAAACTTTTAATGGCTTTTTTAACTTTTTTAGTTAGTTGTTAGCACGTTGTTAGAGAATCTAAGAAAGTTCAACAGAAAAGTCCCCGCTGTTTTACGGAAAACTATAGCAATTTCCTCGAAAATAAAAAAGCAATTTTTAGCGCTTCTAAATCAGTACTTCATTGATATTCTGTTTATATTTAAGTCTTCGAACTAGGGTAATTTATGGTTCGCCCGGTGGGCCATAAATAATACACAGAAAAAGGCCTATTTTGTGAGCGGCATATCGACCGGCTGCTTCCTTTTAATATGTCACTTTTTGTCCTTTTTCTACCTTTCCCCACATTCTTTTATTATTATTATTATTATTATTTGTATTTGTATTTGCGGCGGAAAACCTTTATAAAGGCCCTTTGCATTCATACATTTCGATTTCCTAAGTGTGTCAGGTGCAAGGACTGTCCTTCGCCCTTCTCGTCCTTTTAGTCCTTGGAGCCGGAGTAGGCAGGATCCTGGCGCGGCAGCGCAAGCGCACTTTAGACAACCAAATACGCATTAGGACCGAAGCCAACAGACCGAAATTCAGCTCCCGTCTTAATCGTTCCTCTAGAAAATTCACACAAATTTCCAGCACAAGTAAGTTCGCTCTTGCATTTCGTATTGACACTGCTTTCTTCCACGCGTATTTCCACCGGAAAACATGTGGAAAAACTTCTCAATCCTTCAAGCGCAAATGTAAATAAACATAACCTCACAAGTTATTATTATTTGCTAAATTTAGCCAAATGAAAGGCCCCAAGCGCTTAAAATGCCCCAAAAGTACTTCTTTTGCTAACAACAGTTGTATTGTTTCAGTTTATAATGGACGATGATGCAGTAATAGCCACCAATGATGATGCCAGTGAATGCAAACGGAATGCTGTGCACTTGGGATATTGGAAGGATGATTACATTGGTTACCTGATAAAACACACGCAGAGGAGGGCACCAGAGATAAACCGGGGGTATTATGCACGCGTCAAGGGCGTGGAGAAGTTTATATTTAAATTCCTGGACCGTTGCGGCGAGAATGCCCAGCTGATAAATCTGGGCTCCGGTTACGACACATTGTACTGGCGCCTGAGGGACCAGAACATCAAGATCTCGACGTTCGTAGACATAGACTTCCCCGCCGTCACAGCCAAGAAATGCCACATGATAAAGCGCAACAAGCAGCTGCTGGAGCGGATACACGACGTCGACGGCGAGGTGAAGCTGAGCAACACGGACATGCACGCCGGCAGCTATCACTGCCTCGGCGTGGACCTACGGAACGTCGGCGAGCTGGAGAGCAAGCTGCAGCAGGCGGAGATCAAGTACAACGTGCCCACGCTCTTCATAGCCGAGTGCGTTCTCGTCTACATCGAAAACAACTGCGTCGATCGATTGCTGAAGTTCATCTCCGGCAAGTTCCCGCTGACGCTCTTCGTCAATTACGAGATGTGCAACATGAACGACACGTTCGGCAACGTGATGCTGGACAACTTGCGGAGTCGCGGCTGCGGCCTGAGCGGCATCGTCAACTGCAAGTCGCTGGAGGCGCAGGAGAACCGCTTCAAAGCCAACAATTGGACGGGCTCGAAGGCCTGGGACATGGTGAAGATCTACTACGGCATACCGTCCTCTGAGCGCGAGAAGATCGAGAAGCTGGAGTTCCTCGACGAACAGGAACTGCTCATACAGCTGTTCCAGCACTACTGCATTTGCGTCGGCTGGATGGGCAGCGACTTCGACGACATTTCGTACGAAGATTGAACGTCCGGTTGTTTCATTCGTCATGGATTACATGGAATCGCGTTTCACCTGTCCTCCTCAGCCGCCCCCCCTGTTGTGTGTGTGATGTGTTTGTGTTTCTTCGTAGTATTTGCTCTAGACACAACCCAAAAAAAACCCTTCGGTATAAAGTATAGTATAAAAGTCCCTTGCTCGCCGCCCCACGTCCCCAAAAACAAAACAAACACACAAAAATGAAAACAAAAAGAAAAAAATGGAGTCACTAAATGTTTTTTAACTGTAACTACTGTTGTGGGTCTCTCCTTGATTGCTTCAATCGAAGTCTGTGATATTTTCATTATGTAATCGATTCTACATTAGTTTTACGGTTCAAAACTTCAAGACTTTTGTGTGTTTCTAATAGATATAATAATATATTTACGATAATTACGAGATATTTATGTGCGTAATAAATAACTGATGACTTAAAGTACCTCTGCTTATTGATGTTTTCCTTGGTTTTTCCCCCTTTCTTTGCATTCAGATTTGGATTTCTTATAAGACTGAAGTGGAAATAAATCACAGAAGCGTTTTGCGCAGGGGGGGGCGGCAATTTTTCCGGTTTTCCGGCGAATTGAGAATTGTCGCCCGCTGCTTCTCCACTGTTTGTTTGCTGATGTTTTCCCGTGCCTCCGATGTAATCGATTGAGTAATTTATTTCCGCCCCTATTGTATAAATCGCTCGATCGCGGATACAGAAGTTTTGTTGGGCAAACACGCCAAATGATTAAAGGCCCAGATAAATGTTCAAGAGGCTTTTGGTGATAGGAGAAAAACACGCCACTGCATTGTGTTTTTCCTATTTAATTATTGTTTTCTTGTGTCGCAATTAATTTTATTAATTAAATTTGCTTTATATAAGTTTTCCTTTTTTCATTTCTTGTAAGGAAATGTTGGAAAAGGGGAGCGCTTAGGAAAGTAATGTAATAAAATTGCAAAGAAAGGAAAGTTTAATATTGCTCAGAGTAAATATTAATTTTGTTTGTTCTTCTTTTTGTTTTTTTTTTACGAAGAGTTTAGTAGTATTAAAAAAAGTTTTGTTTTTATAGTGTTTTTTTTTTGGTATGTCAAGTACAATTAATTTAAAAAATAAAAAGTTTTTAATGTTTTAATTCTTTTTTTAAGTATATTATAAAATTGTTTTTATTTTCAAGAATAATTTTTGTTTTGTTTCTTATTTTCTTTTTCTAAAGTTATAACTTTTTAATAGTACAAATAATATAATTTAGTATATTAATAATAATTTCTTAATTTAAAAGGAATACTATTTTTAAAAACCAATAAAAAAGAAATAATAACAATTTAAGAAAGAAATCTTACTGACCATTAATCATTTTTTTTTAATAATCTTCAATTATTTAGCTTAATTTTTAGATGCAAATAAATTAAACTTTATTAATTTTAAATTCTTTTAAATGCATCAATGGTTTCTTCAAATTTTCCAAGACTATTAGCTTTTTTATTATATATTTTTTTCAATTAAGTTTTCAAACACTTGGCTTTCTCTTTAAGTTCTTACTTTGTATTTAAATAATCATCTAAAGAAATTTTTCATTCAAAAACTTTGTTTTTTTTACTTGAAATTCGTATTTTTCATTTATATTTAAATAAATTTAAATTAACTATTATTTAAATTCTTTGTTTTTAAAACTACTTACTTTTTTCATGGAAATAAAATGATATTAATTGCTGATATAAAAAATGATTCTGAAAAAATTAAATCAAAATTTTAACAGTTCTTATTTTTAATTTTAAACAGTTATAATGAAAGAAAAAGAATTAATAACGAATAAAAAGGGAAACAAGAAAGAATTTTAAGTGATTTTAAAAGCTTTAATAGTTTCATCAAATTTTTCCAAGACCATCAGCTTTATTAATGCAGTTTTCAATTTATTTTTCAAGTACCTCTCATTTCCTTTAAGCCCTTACTTTGTTTTTAAATGATCAATAAAAGTAAATTTTCATTATTTAAAATGAACATTTTTATTTTTATTTGCATTTATCAATTACTTTATATTTAAATAAATAATTTTAAAATTCATAAAAATGCCTTAATTGTATTAAATTATTATTATCAATTTATAAGTTTTTTTTTTTGCTTTATAAATTTATTGCTCTTATCTTGGAAATTAAATAATATTTATTAGCAAATAATATTTATAGCTAACCAAATAATTAAAGAAAAATTAAATTAAAATTTAAAAAAATATTTTTAAAATTACAAGAAAAAGGTAAATAACTAAATACAAATAAAACATTGCTGAAAATTTAAGATAAAAATAAAATAATCTTTGCTTATTAACAATTAATTACACATTAAAATGAATTAAACATTAATCATTTTTTCTGAAATTTAATTTTTATATTTTAAATCCTTTCAAAAGATTCGAAATATTCATTGGTTTCATCAAATTTTCCAAAACTATCAGCTTATTTTATGAAATTTCCCAATTAATTTTTCAAACACCTCTCAGTCCCTTGAAACCCTGACTTTGTATTTAAATAATCAATAAAAGCAATTTTTCCGGGAAAATAAATCATGCAGTGAAAGTCTCAACAAACCTATTACGAAATATCAATAAAAATGAATGCAAAGCTGTTTGTAATTGACGGCAAATTATTTATTCACTCCTCCGTAATCAATATAAGTACCATTTGTAATAAATATTTTAGTAATTATTAAGTTTCATAAAATATTAACGCAAGGAAACGTTAGTCAAGAGCCTAACAACAAAAGAAAACTTCACATCAACAACCGCGGCAGATTATGCAAATATTTCAAGTGGCAAAACTATGGACCAAGATTGAAACAATGGAAAGTTAGCAAAAGAACAAAAAGAAAGCAAATGCAAATGCCAAAGCAAAAGCAAAAGCAATATAACATTTCGGTGGCCTTATTTGCCCTTTATATTATAATTATTGTGTCGCATCCGTTTTGCGGTCGCCGCTTATTTATTCAGGAAACGAGCCCTTAATCCTATTATACCACTCACCTAAAAATATTCCTTAATTTCTATGGTAATTATGGCCGGTTATAAATTCAGCCGACGCTCTGGAATCCCGATCGATAATTGCAAACCAATTTGATCGCTAATTGTTTTCTATTGCAAATTGCAAAGCATTACCGAAGCATTGCAAAGCGAAACAACGTTTGCCAATTTCCTGTCCGAATCAGTTAAGGGTTGCCTTTGGAAAGTCCGTTATGAACAGTTAACTGCATGACTTTTCATAAATTATTCTGCTGCACTGCATGCTGATGTAATAATTTATTGAAAAATTCCTTTAAATGGAAGGATATTGCAAAGAAAAAAGTTTGAATAAAGTTTGAAAAAAAAAAAAGGTGCAATGGTTGCATTGATTAATAACGCGGGGTTTCCGCGCAATTAAAGAGCAGCTCTTGTTTAAAATGAAATAAAGAGCGTGTAATTAATCCGCATCCTTCGAAGTGATTTATTATGTTTTTCTTCGGCTCGTGGAAGCGGCAATTCGTAAATATTTTTGGCTTGCAGAATGCAGTTGCGGTTTTCCAGCGCAATTTTCTAGGTATTTTAACTTCACTTTGATTCTAATTCTGTCCTTTGATTTATTGTCCCTTTTGTTTGTTCGCTGGGTACGGTCTTCAAATGGTTTTTGGTTTCAGTTTTCCTTTTTGTTTTTTCTTTCTGTAATTGTTTTTTTTTTTTGTTTTTTCGTGGTTTTTAATTATAATTCTTTGATATTTATTTCATCAAATATGTTTAAAACTTTTTAAATAAAACTTTTCATTATTTAGTCAGCTATAAATATTATTTGCTAATAAATATTATTTAATTTCCATGATAAGAGCAATAAATTTAAAAAGCAAAAAAAAGCTAATAAATAGATAATAATAATTTATTACAATTAAGGAATTTTTATGAATTAAAAAAAAAAAATTTAATATAAAGTAATTGATAAATGCAAATAAAGATAAAAATGTTCATTTTAAATAATGAAACTTTACTTTTATTGATCATTTAAAAACAAAGTAAGGGCTTAAAAGAAATGAGAGGTACTTGGAAAATAAATTAAAAACTACATTAATAAAGCTGATAGTCTTGGAAAATTTGATGAAACTATTGAAGCTTTTAAAATCACTTAAAATTCTTTCATGTTTCCCTTTTTATTCGTTATTATTTCTTTTTCTTTAATTATAACTGTTTAAAAATAAGAACTGTTAAAATTTAGAATAATTTTTCCAGAATTATTTTTTTATCAGCAATTAATATCATTTTATTTCCATGAAAAGAGTTGGAAGTTTTAAAAACAAAGACTTTTTAAATATTTTTTTGTAATTTATTTAAATGTAATTGAAAAATACGAATTTCAAGTAAAAAAAAACAAAGTTTTTGAATGAAAATTTTCTTTTGGTGATTATTTAAATACAAAGTAAGGGTTTTAAGGAAGTGAGAGGTGTTTGAAAAATTAATTGGAAAACTTCATAAAAAGAGCTGATAGTTTTAAAAAATTTGATGAAACCTATGAATATTTTGAATCTTTTGAAAGGATTTAAAATATAAAAATTATTTTCATAAAAAATGATTCAAATGAAATTCATTTAAAAGTGTAAATAATTGTTAATGAGCAAAGGTTATTTTATTTTTATCTTAAATTTTCAGCAATGTTTCATTTGTATTTAGTTATTATTACTTTTTTCTTGTTATTTTAAAAATATTTTTTAAATTTTAATTTAATTTTTCTTGAATTATTATTTGGTCAGCTTTAAATTTTATTTGCTAATAAATATTATTTAATTTCCATGATAAGAGCAATAAATTTAAAAAGCGAAAAAAAACCTAATAAATAGATAATAATAATTTATAATGATTGAGGCAATTTTATGAATTTTAAAAAATTTATTAAAAAATAAAGTAATGGATAAATGCAAATAAAGATAAAAATGTTCATTTTAAATAATGAAACTTTACTTTTATTGATCATTTAAAAACAAAGTAAGGGCTTAAAGGAAATGAGAGGTACTTGAAAAATAAATTAAAAACTACATTAATAAAGCTGATAGTCTTGGAAAATTTGATGAAACTTTTAAAGTTTTTAAAATCACTTAAAATTCTTTCATGATTCCCTTTTTAAAATGAAATTTTCGCAAATTATAAATTGTGTTTTTTTTAACAAATTATTTTAAAAACTATAAATTAATATTTTTGGAATTAAACAATTTTAATAGTTTTCAGTACTGTTGCATTAGAATCTGGGCAAAAATTATTAACTTGCGCTTATTGTGTTGAATGTTGCGACCTAAGAAAGATGTCATAAAATTTTTCAATTAAAAATTCGACAATTAAAAATTAGTATCTTGAAAAGTTATTATGATATAAAACTAAAACTTTTGCCAAAATAAATTTTATTTTAAAGCCCACTTAATTGGAAATAAAATATTTTAATTATTTTTAAAATAAGGCAGTTTTTAACGACTTTCGATATTATTGGAAAAGCTACCAACTTGAAAAAGTTACCATCAACCACATAGTTAAAATCATGTATAAAATGAAAATTTAATATTTTAACTAAGAAGTTAAAAGTATTTTAATGAATTCAATAACTCACCCAGTATTAAAAAAATAATAATAAAAATAAAAACAGTTTTCCAAACAAAAAAAAAACAAAAAAAAATTTCACATAATGACAAATAACTTTTGCCATAACAATAAAGTTTCCGAATTTCATTACAACAATTTTATTGAAATTAAAGGAATTAAATATCAGAACGATGAAATTGTGCACGAATAAAGCATCGTCTGTTTGTCATCCAGATCCAGATCCAGCGCGCCCGTTTAATTTTCCATGCTGCTGCTGCTGCTGCTGCTGCTGCATTGTTTGAGCTTTTGCATACAGAGCAAGAGATAAATGTTTTAATTAGATAATGCTTCCTTAATTGCTGTCGGGGCTTTCGCACGAATGATGAATCTGTTTCTTTCCGTTGTTCCCATCTGACCTGCCGGCTGCTTTCCACTCCCCTTTTTAAAAAATGAGTTTCGTTTGTTACTTGTTCGGTGATTAATTAATTTCCATTTAAAAGTTAACAGAAAAAAACAACAACATTAAATTTTGGATGTTTTGTACATGAAGTGTACAGTGAAATGCGAAAAAGTTAACAAAGTGGTAAACAATTAATTTGCCGCACTTTTTAGATGTTGATTTTGTTTTTTTTTGTATATTATATTGTTGTAAAAGAACTAATTGTATTGCCAAGGACTTTTAATTTGTTATTTGTAAAATTTGTTTTTGCTTGGCTTCTTTGTAATTTGTTGTTTTTGTTGAAAAAAAAAAAGTTTTCAAAGTTTAGCTTGTAGAAGGTAAATTATTGTTGTTAATGGAAATTGCGATGGTTTGTTATTATGCAAAAATAACAAATTTTCTAGCGTGGAATTTTTTTGCTGAAATTTTCTAAATAAAAAATTATGTAATTTTTTATTGGAAAATTATATTTAAAATTAAATTGCCATTGAAAAACATAAATTAAATCATTCGAATTATTTTTTTATAAATTCAATAATTTTAATAATTTTCAATAACTATTTCATAAATATGATACCAAAATTATTTTTATTTTAAGGTCTATTTCAAAAATATAAAAATAAAAAAAATACTGATGCTTGGCATAGAATTAAAAGTAATAATTGTTGTCAACGTGAAAAAACATTATTTGGAATAATCCAAAGTTAATTTTAAATTATAAATTTCATCTTTTTCTGTCTTATAATATCTAATTAGTTGAAAAAAAAAATCAATAAATTTATTTCTTATAATATTTGAATTATATTTCAATAACTTTATGTATTTTTATTGTAAAATATTTTAAAATCTATTTTTTATTTATATTTTAAGTAAACTACAAAAAATACATTGTAAATTCGGGGAATAACCCCGGAAAGACTCCATTTGCATTATTTTCATTTCGATTTTGAAAATTAACAGACACGCAAGCCAATGCAAGTAATAGAAAAAAAAAATGGGTAAAAAATACTAACAAAACTATTAATAAAATTACAGATAATAAGCGATTTAAGTGATGTGAACTTCATTAATGCGCATCGATGACTGTGTCGTAAATTACGCAAACCCAATGAATGCACAATAGACTCAAAATTAGAATCACTGAAATGAAAAGTCAAGGTTCCCGCGCTAATTTCCACCGTGTAAACCGTATAAAAACGCCATCGAACGACTGAAAAAACTCAGTATTGACCCGTCCGAAGCTAAACAATCTGCAAAATGAAGTACTTGCTAACTGTATTCACTCTTTGTGTTGTTTCATCAGCTTTCGCTGTAAATATTTTTAGTTTTTCCTTATTTTTAAAAATTTTAAATAAAAAAAAAATAAAAAAATTTAAATAAATAAAAATTTGTTTGAAATTTTGAAAACAAAATAAATTAAAAAAAAATCAGTTTAAAACCAAAAAAAAAAAAAAATAGATTACAATTATTAAAAAAAAATATGTTTTAGGAATTGACAGCTCAAGAAAAACAGGAAATAATGGAGTTTAAAAAGCAGTGCATGGAAGAGAATCCGACGTTCGATCCGTCGATTTTCAAAGACCAACAGAAATCGAATCCGTTGCCCGAAGATCCCGCTGTGAAAAGCTTCCTGTTCTGCTTTTCGAAAAAGAGCGGCTCGATGACCGAAGAGGGGGCCTTCAATGCGAACGTTCTAAGGGAAAAACTCGGCGCCCGATTGAACATGAACGTCGACGAGGCGGTGGACGAATGCACCAGCACTAATAGCGGAAGCGGACCGGAAAACGCTTTTGCCCTCGTTAATTGTCTCACCACCCGCTTGCCGCCCCACGACGGAGTAGTCTTGTAACTACACATTGCTTTCATCGCATCTTTTATTTTCCCTGTATTAGCTAATAGTTTGTGTCTTTGCATAAAAATTTTCTAGTAAACATTAGAAACTTATTCTTTTTTTTTTCAATTATTTCCTTATTTATTTCCCAATTTAATATTAATTTAAAGATTAATTTTCTTTCAAAAAGCAAAATAAGAAGCAAAATTTCAAATTTAGCGCATTGTTTGTTTCTTAAAACTTTAGATGTTTACTGAAAAGTGGAAATAATGTAGCGGCAAATAGGAAAATTTAAACATCAGTTGGAGAAGATAATTGCGTGAGAAAAGACGAGAATGTCCTTTATCCTTTATCCTTTTCCATACATTTGCTGTGCCAGAGGACTTTATGTCCGGATTGTGCAGGCACGATCCCACTAATGACGCCTTTATCGGTTCGCAGCGGCCCTTATCTGCTCTATATTTGTGGCTTGGCGAATCTATTTGCACTGGGTATTAAATGCTCTATAAATGTGTTGCTGGGTGTTAAGTGGACGGCAAATCCTATTTGAATACAAATTTTTGTCTTTTTTATTAACAATAATTATTTTAACAGACTGATTCAATTTATCAATTTTGTAATCAAAATGATTCAATTTTGGAATACGTCTTGATTCCTTAATTCCCCCGAAAAAAAAAAAACAACTGAAAAACTGCCAAATTCGTCAATTTTTTTTTTTCCATAATTTATTTCAAGAAAACCTTTTGACATAAGGTAAAAGTGGTAACACTGGCTGATAAAATTTAACTTTTTTTTGTCACACAAATATTCGAATTTGGAATACACAGAGACAAGCAATAATATAATAAGAAAAAAAAAATCAGGTATTTTTATATGATACTATGGTTACCACTGAAGGCAAAACTTTTTTTTTTCTAAAAAAATAAAGCAACATATGGAAAATTTTATAAATTATTTAGATAGAGTTTTAAATTATCTATTAGGAACAGTTTTTTTCTATTTCAAACAGTTTTCTTGGAATTAATGATCAAAATTTATTCTATGCCAAATAATTTTCTTAGAATAAAATAAAGTCGTCGATTTTTTCAGGATAATTCGGGAACCAGGACACATATCCTATTTTTGTAAACGATTATAAGTTGGGAGTAAAATTCTGCCCATTTTAGTCCATTTTACTGAATCCCCATCGTTAAAACTGTAGACGTTACCCTATAAGGGGCTTGAGAAAATGGCCTTATAGCTATCACAAAAAAAATCTGGAGGTGACTGAAAAAAATAATACTTTTTTTAATGAAGGTGGACCAACAAACAAAATAATCATTACAAAGTTTGTGATAAAAACATTATTTATCAGTAAAATGATCAAAAACTGTTAGAAATTGATTTATTTTGGTTTCATTGTAATTTCTTATTCCCGGCGCCTTCACATTCTCACTAGTTCTAAATTATATTTATTAGCTTAGGCGCAACCATACTTAACTCAATTAATGAACCCTCCTGTATAATAATAAATGTTTAATCATGAAATAAATTAAAAAAATATTAAATTTAAGACTCGGAGTGAGCCGTAAACTGAATTAAAACAATAATGTAAGTAACAAATAAATTGAAAAACGTGAAAATACTTTGATGATCAATATTGAAAAATCCATAAGCCGAAAATCTATCCATACAAAAAATCTGATTGTTTAAAAAATTCAATTTTTCACTCATTTCCAAATGATTTCTAAACAACATAGAATTGTTAATTATCAAGCGACTTGAAACTTGAGTTTCGTTTAGAAATTTTTCACAAATTGAAGCAGTAACTATCCCTTGAACCTACAAATCCCAAAACATAAATAAATCACCATTTTCTACATTTAAAAGATAAATTATATAAAAAAAATTCAATTCAATTAATTTTCCGAAAAGATTAAATTTCCATTAACAGAGCATTCCAAAGGAAAAATTCCGTAAAGTAATCTAAATCGGTAATTCCACTCGTGATGAAATAATAAAAAATATACAACATATGAAACAATTCATGTAGCTTTCCAAAGAAAGTTTCCAATCTGAAGATATCGTTAAAAATGTCGACCCAATTGCACAAAATGTTATAATCAAAAATGCATTTCTCCAATTTTTACCAGCATTTCTTTTTAAATCTCCCAGAAGTTTATTAATATTTTTCAGCCTTTTCTTGCCGACTAAAAGAAAAAATAAATCTAAAAGAAGTTTTGTTATAAATTGTACAGAAAAAAAAAACTACAATTTAAAAGTTTGTTAAAAGTCGTTAGAATTTAATTACAGTTATTATATGGCAGTAGAGCTACCTTTGCAAATGTAGAAACATAAGGTGGTAGATTTGATCTTTGGAAATGCAAGAACTTAGTGTTCCCCTGCTGGATGGATTTGTTGCAGCTAGTTTCTAAATTAGACTAATTACTCCAAGGATATCTGATGTCCCTTGGAGACTAATTAAATTTAGCAGCTTTACCACCCTGACTTGCAATTATTTATAATAATACCTACGTTTTCTACGTTTTAATGTGCATGCAATTTTAACATTAAAAAAACCTTTTGGTAATTTTTCTTTTATAATATTTTTTTTAAACAACTTATGCAACTTAAGCAATTTAGGAAGAAGTGCTGCTTTTATTGGAATTCCAATTATTTCTTATACCTTGTCAGTTTGTAAACTCTTTTTTTTTATAATTATCTTTATGGTTGAGCAAAACCCAAAGGTATTTAACATTCATTAAAAACAATATTCCAAGCTGCGGTAATTATGCACCTGGCAAGATAATTTAATGACTTAATATCAAAATAGTTTGCTTAAACTTCAAAGAGCAAACATATCATACGCCTGACGACATTCTTGCGCTTAATTTACTTTTTACTAATTTGCTTTTAAATGCTTTTCATTTTAATGTTATTTAAATGGTAGTTTTTAAATTTCTCAACTGTTTTGAATTAATTAAGAAATATTTTTTACCAATAAATTAAAAAAAAGTGGTTTCTTAAACTTTTGTTAATATGTTTTGAAAATTACGTAAATTGATAAAGTTTTTTATTTGATTTTAAAGAGGATTTGTTGCTCTATTTGAAACAGAAAAAATATTTAAAAAAATTTAATTTTTAAGAGTGGTTTTGATACTCTTAAATGGATCAATTTGTTTTCTTTTGGTTTTATGAATATATTGTCAACTTTAGAATGACAAAACTACCCTTAAATAATACTTTTTTTAAGTTTTCTTTATAGTTTCAAGGAAAAAATCTATTTCATTAACAAATTATTTAATTAAATTTGAAATATTTTTAAATTCTGCAAAGATACCAAGCAAAGTTTGGTAAACACCACTTTTAGGGAAGACAAAATCTTGTTTCGTATTTTTCAGACCAAACTAAGAGACCAATGGAATAATTTAATTTAAATAAAATGTCCCTTTTGTCATTATTTATCACTTTGGAAAGTTTTATGGAAATCCAATAATTTTCAAATATGGAAAAAAAAAATCGGATTTTTTGGGGAATTTTCAAAAAGTTAATTTTTTAATAAAAAAAAATCTTAAATACAACAATTTTAGGGAGTCCTAAATTATCTACATTTCATTTCAATAACTTGTTGTTATAAAACCCTTAATTTAGATGATACAGGGAGTCAAAGTTGAAAATATTGGTGAACTTTAGAACACCAAAAATACCCTTAAAAATTATATGTTTTAAATATTTTTTCAGTTTCAAATAAAGAAAACATTTCTCTTTTAATTTATAAAAAAAAAATATTTTTAATTTCCTTAATGATATAAGGCAAAATTAAATAATTTTGGTGTTCTTACTTTAAAATTTATGTTTTTTTAGTAATAATATAATAAAACAGAAATAAATTCGAGAATTGGATAAAAAGACAACTGTAAAGGTTGTAAAATGCGAGAAATGTATGAGAAGATAAAAACTTTGGCAATAAGTCAGGTGCGCTTTTTTATGAGAGCTCTCCTGTTTGCCAAGAGGACAAATGAGCGGTCGTTCTTTAAGAGATTTCCACTGGGAAAGTCACGAATCAATTCTACCCTTTGGCTATATTATCGATTCCGACACTTTCCAGCTTCCTCTTTATGCCTTTCACTTATTTAAATTCTTTCTTTTTAACTTTTTTTTTTATTCAAATGCTACTTTTTAACTATTAACAAGAAGTAAAACCACCAAAAGCTAAAAAAATGAATCCTAAAAAAGGAAAGTACTTGAAAAGTATATTAAAATAAAAAAAGAGGAAGCAAAGCGGGAATATTTAGTGGATGTATTATGCGAATAATGTAAGGGGAAAACGGTTTAGGTAATGACAGAAGAATAAAGAATACTTGCAAAAGGATAGGCGGATAGGCAAGGAGTACCGAGGGAAGAGTTAAACGAATAATATCGCAAGCCAGATTGCTATATAATGGGAACGACGCGTCCCTTGGGAAAACTGCTAGTCCTTCCTTTCGTACAGCAGTATAGCAGCGAGATTCGTGCTTTTCAACATTCCCTCTTCATTCTTATGGAGTACTATATACCGGTAGGCATTCTATGAAAAGGAAAATGTATAGTGGGTACTGCTGCTTTTGCTTCTGCTTTTGCTGCGAAGGAATTCCTAACATGAAAAAATCCCCGGGAGAAATTCTCTCTTGCTTTTTAAATGCGCGTTTGTGAGGGTGTCCCTTTGCCAAAATGGCTAAATTTAAGATATTACAATTACTATCAGAAAGCTCGATGGGCTCGGCGCTCGATGGATAACGCGAGAAACGACTTTTTCCTATCTTCTTTTTTTCTTCTCTCTTTTCGGAAATTTAATAAAACGCTATTTTCATAACGCACTCTTCTGAAGGACGTTTCACTTTGATGGATGTATGTTTTCCTTCTACTATGTGACAGTTTTTTTTTTCTTTCTTTCTTAAATTGTTAGCTTTTTCCTCAAGAGTTAAATTGTTTAAAAATAAATGAAATGAAATTAAAGAGAGAAGTATTAAATTATTGAAAAGGTATGTTTTCTTTTTTCTTCTTTCCATGTTTTATGTTTTTCTTCCTATCATATTTTTAGGTTTTCTTTTTTTTTTTTTTTAATGTATGCTATTCCTTAAAAAAGTTAAATGTTTTTTATAGGAAAAATATAGGAATTAAAGGAATTTAAATTATGTTTTAAGCGAGATTTTCTTCTCAATGTTTTAAATATTGGATTCTCATTATTATTCTCAAAAATATTACAGTAATCAAATAAAACAAAAACAAAATCTAGAAAAAATGTATTTTTTTCTTCATTCTAAAAAACTGCAACGTTTTGATTACTTCAAAATTCTTAAAAATATTTAAAAAATGAGCTGTTTTCTTCTTCTGTACGATATTTTTGATTTTTGTATTATTTAATTATTTATTTATCTTTTCGGCTATCGACCAGAGGTCTTTCTGCTTTGCAATTTAATTAATTAAAGAATATAAGTGATTCAAATAATTATGTTAATAAGCATTACTAATTGACAATTTTTTATAACGTTTTGGGTAAAATTTTCGGGTTTAAAAAATATTAATGTTTTCAAAGGGAAAAAAAAGTTATTTCTAAATTTTAATTTATTCGAATATTGACCTATTTTTCTATGTTGATTTCTTTTCCTGAATTTATTACTAAAAACCGAAAAAAAAATATTTTTAATTTATTTTTCTTTCTTAAAATCTGAAATGTTCTAAGTATTCCAAAATTCAATAAAATGGTTGCAAAATTGGTAAAAATGTAATTTTTTTTTGTTCTCTACGAATTTTCCAATTCGTTTTTTATTACCAGCTTTATCTAAGAAAATAATAATAATGAAAAACTTTTAAGACATCAAAACAAAGATTTGAATTATTTTAAAAGTGAGATTTTCTTCCTCAGTTGGGTGACAAATCGTTTTCCTAATTTATCAGTTACTTTCATAGCTATTGTAATATTTTAAAATTAAAATAAATCAAAAGAAAAATATTAAAGAAAAAACTTTTCTTAAAAAAAAATTTAAATGCTAAAAATTACTACAAAAATCATTAAAAAATCATTAAATTGCTTATTAATTCCATTGCTTTTCAATCTAATTTCATTGATTTAATTGTGGACTTTTTCCTTAAAAACGAAATATTTTAAATATATATTAAAAATGAAAGAGAAAATATTACAAATTTAAAATACGAGAGCCATTGATGTTGTAATGTATAAGCCATATGAATAAATTAATTGCAAACCAAGTGGATTATTAAGCCGAATGAATAATTAATCAGCATGTACCAATTATCCATTGTTTTCTCAAAAGTTAATTGTTAATGGCTGTTTATTAGTTTCTCGTGATTTAAATAATATATATTCAGCCGACCGGAAAACGTAAATAATTTATTAATTAAAATGTATAATTTAAATTCGATAAAATTTCACAATAATTTTAATAAACAATAATTTAATAAAATCACATTGAAAAATATATTTGATTTCGAAAATTAAATGATTAATTCTCAGTTCACAATTAAATAATTTTATGAATTAAAATAAACAATGCATAGAAAGTAAAACAAAAGGAGTTGAAAATTGTTAGACGACCCACATGATATTCCGTGTGACAATTACACAAAGAGCAAAAACCGAAATTTATGATTAAAAGCACAGAGCCCATATTTGCTGATTACGTACAGCTGTAAACTGGTCGTACATTTTAGCAGTTAAATAATCTATTGGACAGCCAACGAAGGCCCAATTATCAAGTGATGATTTACAGTTGCCAATAATACATTTAGTTTAGTTTGGATGCTTCGATGCGGTCTCTTTATGGCAACCATCGATAATAATCTGCATCGATTACCATTAGTACCGCAAAACAAGTGAAAACATGTAACTCGAAACATTACTAGTGGTGAATACATTTTCCAAAAATGTAAAATTAGTTTTTTCCTGTTTTTATTTTTTGTAACAGTTTTGGCATTTATGGAGTATTTGAGTTTTTAGCGGAAAAACATTTTTCAATTTGACTTCGGAATCCCTTTGCGCGAAAATCCGCCGCTGTGTGACGTTCCTTTAAACCCCTGAAATCCTCTTAAAATGTTCCTCCGGAGCTCTGTACCGCCGGTAAATACACTACAGCAACTTCTTCTCTTTCTTTTTGTCATAAATTTTGTTAGTGGTTATTCGTCATTTTTGACTGACAATGGTTTTTCTTTGTGAAGATACGGATTAAATGAAATGATGGATTAAATGGTTTTAAGATTAAGTTATTTCGAAGTTATCTTTGCGGGCTTCCTTTTGTTATTGTGTTTGCTCGTTGCTTTATAAATTATTGATGGCTGTTTACTTCTTTTCATGAAGATATTGTAATAAATAGAAAATTTATGAGGTGTTATCCATCTTCTAATAATCCATAATGGAGCCAACAGTTGCTTAAACATTTTTATAGTTGTGGTAAAGTAATTTAATATTTTATTCCTCTTTTTTGCTATTTTTATTTTTTAATATTATTTATGACTGAATTAATAAATTTTCCAAATATTTAATTCTCCACTAATATTTTTAATCTAATCTAATCACTTGAAATGCATTTATAAGAAAATAAATTATTTAAAAATGTTTTAATCCTTTTGTAGCAAAAAAAAAAATGAAAACTGAAGTGAAGGCGCCGGGTTATTTAATTACAGGAATCATAAGCGAAGGCTCAGGAATTATAAATTCTTGCAATGTTTATATGTGGTTTATATATTTAACATTGTAATTGTTATTAAACAAATTATTTGAAAATGTCTCCATTTTTTTATTTATTTTTTTTTTCAACAAAAAATATTAAACCTGAAGTGAAGGCGCCGGACGCATTAACTACAGGAACCATAAATGAAGGCGCCGGGAATTATAAATCCCTAAAATGTTTATATTTTTTAACTTAAAATTAATTATTCAACAAATTACGTGAAAATGTTCTTATTTGTTATTGTTTTTTTTTTTTTCGCAGAGAAAAATAATAAACCTGAAGTGAAGGCGCCGGGCGTTTTAACTATAGGGACCATAAGTGAAGATTAATTTTAATTTCCTACAATGTTTTTATTTCTAATATAATATTTAGATATAGTTAATTTTGAAGACTAAAGACTGAAATAAAAATAAGTATTTACTATTTCAATAAAAACGTTTAGTTAATTGTTTTGAGCGAAAAATACAATAAGAAATTGAAATTTTATCATTAATTTACAACTTTAACGTTTCAAAATTTATAATCTTTTCAGTAAGTTATCAAATTGCTAACTAATATTTGTAATAAATAATAAAATATATTAAAATAAGTAATCAAAATTTAATATTATAAAAATACAAAATAAAATTTCTTTGATAATCTTATTTTTCCTAATTTTTTTAATTAATTTCTTTTTTTTTTTTGTGAATTGTACTAAAATAAATTAAAATCAATTTATTTTTGATAAAAAAAGCTTTCTCGGCAAATGAAAATGACTCCCTTATAAAATTATATAATACATCCGGTATTCATTTGTTATAATTATCCCCAAATTAACTGGAAGGAACTTAATTAACGCACAAAAAGCTCAACGGACATTTTCCCCAAGGACTATTTTCTAAATTACCACCTTTGCATAAATTTTTTCTTTGTTTTTTGCAATATATCCTCCTCATTCATTCTTTTTCTATCTTTCCCTTCTTTTTATTATTATTTTTTTATAGTATTCAGGGTGTTCCATTTAGAATGGCAATAAAATTTTATTCGATTTCTATTGTAATTTCAAAAGAAAAAAACCAGTTTTATATTGAAAAAATGTAATAGTTGTTTCCAATTGATATTTTAAAATAAAATTTAATTTATTTATTACTACTTACGAAGTTTACTTAAATTTAGAGAAAAAATCAATAAACTTATGTTGTTTAAAATGGAAACTTTAAGAAAAATCAGCAAACAACAAACAGCAAACATATTAAATATTAATAAGTTAATATTAATCCGAAAAAAAAAACTACATTAAAACAGTTCCGAAATGTATCATTAACATTTCAGCAAATATTCACATAAAAGCAAGCAAATAGAAAATGAACAAAAATTAATGCCGTTTATTCAAGAAAAGAGCTATTTGTATATTCCGGTGGTGATTTCGGTCGGACCATAATAAAAATTCGGTGAAACTAGAGCGTAAATTCCACGCTAGAGCTTACCTATCGAATAAAAGGAGCGAAAGAAGGATGAAGGAAGGAGGCGAGGAAAAATCGAAGGGCCAAAATTTGGTCATGCGAAAACACCATTTGCATATTCGAAAAGTCCGACGTGAAGGAATTGTTTCTTCGGGGCGTACGGAACGCACCCCAATTGTTGATAACGTTATATTTCAAAGATTCGTGTTCTGTATGTGTCTGCTTTCTGTATTCCGTGTTTTTCAATAAACTCAGTTTCGCCTGTTTCAGTTTCTACAGCCTGCTGCTGAATATTCAAATTGCGATTCGAATGACCGAATGATCTCGATAATGTTTGCTAAAGTTTGAAGACCGCAGTAACAGTAAGATATTTGAGGGGGTGCATTTAGGGGTGAAAATGTAAAATGTTTCGCCACCGGGGAAGGATCCTCAATTATTTCCGGTTTAAGTGTGCGCTCGCTACATTTGCCGAGTGGTTAATTTTCACGTAACTGCAGCGAAAACGTACCAACGTACCACAGTTGAAGATAACAAAGTGCTGGCTCGTCATGATGGACAGCCACTTAAAATCCGCTCGAGGGCCACTTACCTGTAACAAAACGAGAAATCATTAGCCATTTATTAGCAGTAGAGGCGTCGCAGTATAAATCCGTGCAATTCAACTAAAGTTTTTTCGTTTTTTTTTTGCATTTGCTTTGCTTTGCTATGCTTTAATTTTTAAAGTTTTATTTCATTTAAAAGCTTTTTTACAATACTTTTTTATATTTATTTATATTCTTTTTTTTGTGAATTCATATGAAAAATTTACTTTTTTTGCAAGGAAAAATAAAGTTGAAACAAAGTTTATTAAATTTTGCAAATTATTATTTAAAATTTTAAAATACTAATAAAAAATTTACCAAAAAGCTCTTTTTTAATATTATCTTAATTAATTGACATGAAGAAATAATTATATGATAAGAAAAAAAAAATCGACAAAAAATTAAATTTAAATAAGACAAAGATTATTTAAAGTTGGAAACTGTTTAAAAAACTGTTTGTTTCAACGCTTCAAAGCTTTCCTTCAATATTTTTTTGATAGGATTATATTGTTAAAGGCGATGTAATTTGCTGTTTATGAATAATTATCATTATACAATTTTTTTTTTTTTGAATGAAATGATAAAAAAATTAATTATTTTGCTTGAGAAAATTCGGCAAAAATTATTAAAAAGGTATAACAAAAAATATGAATTTGCTTTCGATGCAATACTTATTAACTTTTTCTTCAATATTTTCTTAATAAATTGATATGAAGAAATAATTTAATTTTAAGAAACATTAAAAAATCAATCAAACAATTAAATTAAAATAAGACAAAGAATATTTTAAATTTAAAAAGTAAGACAAATTTACAAAAACTTTTTACTTTAGTACTTAAAGTCTTTCTTCAACACTTTGTTTTATATTTTCTTCTGACGAATTGATAAAAAATGTAATTATTATGATAGAAAATGATAAAAATGAACTATTCTTAATAAAATTAGTCAGTAATTATTTATAATTTAATAAAGAGTAATGAAAAAATTCAATTTTGTTTTGATATATAATACTAAATATGCTTTTTTCAGTACTTTGTTGAATAATTAAAATGAAGAATTAATTAAATTACAAGAAAAAAATCAAAGGCAAAGGCAAAAAATAAGGCAAAGATTATCAAAAAATTAAAAAGTTTGACAAAGTTTTAAAAAACTTTTCGTTTTGATGTTTAAAAGCATTTTTCCAATAATCTTTTTAATTAATTCTTATAAAGAAATAATTTATTTACAAAAAGAAATAAAGGCAAATATGAAAAAACCTTAATGAAGTAAAGTAATCAATTTAGAAAATGAGAAAAGTTGCAATAAACTTTTGTTGCTGCAATATAAAGCTTCTTTTCAGTACTTTCTTAATTAATTGCCAAAAAAGAAATAATTAATTTACAGAAAAGAAGACTCAATTAAGGAAATTTCTAAAGATATTAATTAATTTACTTTAATTTTCAAATTCGGTAATAATGATGTGTCACAAATGAAACAAAAAGAAATTAAAATAATGCAAAAATATTAAAATTTTCTCATTAAAAAGCAAAACAAGAAAAAAAAGGAGAACAAAATTAATTGACTTCATTATTTCATTGTGTATTCATATGTAGAGTTTTCCATTTGGTGCTGTGCAATTAACCGATGCCTTTTAACGAAACGAACAATAAAGCTACAAAGAGCCGCTTTTTCCATTGAGTGCTTTCACCGAAATTTCGTTTTAACAACGTATATAAACTTATCACTTTAATTCTAATTTACAGTTTTCACTTTTTACTTCTTCTTGCTCTTCCCCAGCAGCTCAGCACATCTCTCAACTTTCTAAGTAAGGAAAAAATAATAACCGAAAGCACTGATTGTGCCAAAAAAAAACTTTTACATAGTTTGTCCCACGTCCCCTGTGTCCTTTTACTTCTTCATGTTATTATAATATCTTCCACTAGGACGAGGTTTTAAAAAACGCATCAAAAACAGGTGTTACTAATGGCCCAACATAATTTATGTCAATTTTATTAGGGTTATTTGGCGAAAGCGCCCTTTCACTTTGAATACACGCCTCATTTTTAATGCTTATTTTCTTTTTACTGTATGTTCGTAAAAGTCTCTGTAAATTTTTCTTTTTTTTTTTTTTAGTTTTTAATTTTTTTTATTAGCATTGCTTTTATATATTACTTATAACTTTATAAAAGAAGTTTTATTTAATATAAAAAGTGATTTAAAGACTTCAAAATGTTATATGAAAATAAGAAAGAAAAGAAATGAATTTAATGAAAAGTGTGTGGGGTGGAAGCACAAACAGGAAATTAGCGTGAAGCACGAGAAGCAAGAGCAGGGTAAAGTAGAAGTAGTAGATAATATTAGAAGTGGAAATTTTAATTTTGCGGATTCGTATCCAGGCAGAGAGAGAGAGCAATGTATGGTGTGCTGGACGCATTTCTTCATATCCTTCAGGATATCAGTGTGCTTAGCAGCAGCACGATTCTCATAGTGCTTTGGAAATTATTAAAGTCCTTCCTTACTAATATACTCTTGTCCTATATTTACACAATATTTTTCTAGATATCTTCAGCTGAGAAAAGTAAAGGAAAAGTAGATTTTTTTTGTTACAATTAATAATTTTTAGGATCATCATGAAATTTTCGTTTAGTTTCCTTTTTTTTTTTTTATTTTAAAAATGCTTCTGTTCTATTATTAAATTATAATATCGAAACAATAAGTTTTAAAGCTAATTATGGAAATTATTATATATTAAAATATTAAATATTAAAATTTTAGAATATTATTTTTACTTTAGAATTTTTTTATAAATTATAAAAATAACTGCAAAACTAGTTATTTTCTCGGATAAATTAAATTTATTTCCGCTGAAGTCAAATAATCTTTTTTTTTTCTTTTTTATTATTAAAAATACGACGATTCTTTTAATGTAATATAAAATATTACTGGTATAATCAGAAAACTAGATGTATTTATTAAAATTTTCAATCACTAAAAAAATTGAATGATAAATTCAGATTATTGATTTACTTTCAAAAAAATTTGAGAAATAAAATTATTTGCAAAACTTGATATATTCAGATAAAATCAATTTCTTAAAGAAGAAGAAGAATTACTTTATTTCAACTTTTACAAAATAATTTTACTTTAATTTACTTTATTTAATTATTTAATAATTGCAATCATTGTTAAATGCCATCGAAAGCAGTCCTTCAAGGACTTTTAAATTTTCATTTAAAGAATTTACAGTTTAATAACTTTTAATTTTAATAAGTTTTCATTTAAGAATGAAAAGTTATTAAAATAGTTAAGACGTTAAATATTCTATTGAAATTATTGTTCCACTTGTGGGAAATTTCAAAATTATGAAATCAATTGCAAAAAGTAAAACCTCAAAAAATATATATTAAAAAGAATTTCGAGCTTTATTTCAAAAAAACATTAACTATTTCCGCAAGAAGAAAAAAAGTAAAACTTTCTGCAACAATATTTTTCTACAAAAAAACAAAATACTTTAAAGAATTTCATAAAAGGACCCTTTATACACAAAGAACAAAACTAGTAATAAATCTTGGACGAACAAATACCACAGCAGAATAAGCAACATTTTCATTTATATTATACATTTTGTAAGTACGAGTACCATTCTACTGTAACATACTGGGTGTCCCTAGCGAAAAGTATCCAGTAAGAATAACCTGAAAACTACTCACTTTTAGAAAAATACCTGAGACACGTCAATTTTTGTTGTTAGGGGGACATCATTTGGAATATTTCGTTATGGCGTAACAGTCACCCCCTGCCCCCCACGGCCCCCGACTTGAAAATCTTAAATAGCTTGGGGGGTCGAGTGACCCCTCATTTTAAAGAGAATATTGTTTTCAATATTGTAGTGACAACCGCATTTAAATCGATTCAATAGTTTTGTTGTAATTAATTAATGAAATTGATGCAAATTGCCTATTTCTCCTTGTTTTCAGATCACAATAATAACTTCGTAACCAATTTCAATAATTAATTACAACAAAACTATTGAATCGATTTAAATGCGGTTTTCACTATAATATTGAAAAAAATATTCTCTTTAAAATGAGGGGTCACTCGACCCCCATGCCATTAAAGATTTCTAAGTCGGGGGCCGTGGGGGGCAGAGGGTGACTGTTGCACCATATCGAAATATTCCACAAGATGTCCTCCTAACAACAAAAATTGACGTGTCTCAGGGATTTTTCTTAAAGTGAGTAGTTTTCAAGCTATATTCCTACTGGATACTTGTCGCTGGGACACCCTGTATAAAAACTATAAAGTATAAACTATATGAATATTTAAATGTTGGTATTTGTCGGTAACAGGAAACCCATTTAATTTATGCACATAAAGGTCTTATTTTTTTTCAATCTATATGCTATACGTTTTATTTACTTTGCGCTTTATTATTGGTGAAAAATGTGCAATTTGTTGCAATTGGATGTTTCTGGAAAACGTTTGTGAATAGTTTATTTTTAAATTATTAGCAACAATTTTATTAGTGGCTGATGTCATGTAACCTACACATATACCTATGAAGATAAATAATTAAATACCAAAGTGGGTTCCAAATTATTATTTATTAAGATTGGTAATAAATAATAGTAATAACACTAATAAGTAATAAAAGTTGCAAGTTCGTCATTCAATTTAATAATTATTACTTTGTTTGTATAATTTGTCAAGTTTTGCGCTCATAATATTTGTTATTAATCATTTATTTTGCATTTTATTTTGTTTAAATGATGCACATATTTTTGTTTAAAGTTTTTCGAAATGATGAACTTATATTTTTGTTTTTCAAATGGATTACCTAATATTTGTTTGTTGCAATGGTTTTATAAATAAATGTTAGGTAATGATTATTTTTTTAATTTTCAAGTTTTTCGATATTTTATGTAGCAAAAAAAAATAATAAATTGTTATTGTAGATAATATTTATTTGATTTATTTTTCTTGTTTCTTTTAATTTTTCTATTTTAGCAAATTTTCTATTAAATAAAAAACTATAATTAATTTATTAAGTTCTAAAAAACTAATTGAAAACTTTAAGAAATTAACTTTTTTTGTACAGGATGTCCCAATTTAATTTTTAAACCATATTTTAACACTGTTTTTATGAAATTTAATGAATTTTTTTTTTCTTTAAAAATTTTAACTCTATTTTTATGGAATTTTAAACTTTTTTCTCTTATTAAAAACTGAATTCGCTTTATAATTAAAAAAAAAACTATTAAAAGATATTTATAGGTTATATTTTTAATATTTCTGATTTTAATTAGATTTTTTTGTTTGTTTTTAAATTAATTTTTATTTAAAATTTTCATTTTGCTAAAAATTGTTTTAATTTTTTAATTGTTTGTTTGTTTGTTAATTGTTCGGTCATGTAATTAACTTTTTATTTTACAGGCAGCCCCAATTTAATTTTCAAACCATATTTTAACAGTTTTTTCATGAAATTTAATGAACTAAATTTTGTCTTTTTTAAGTTTTAGCAAACTCTACTAATAATAATAAATAAATAAATAAAAAATAAAGTTTTAATTAGCAGTTGACTTTGCCTAAAGATTACTTAAAGAAGAAATACAAAAACTATACGAAAATGCATTCGAATTTCCTAGCTAAATTATTTAAGTGCATAAATAAAGCAATTACGAATGCAAATTTTGTAGATGCAAAAAGTGCACACTCCACTCGCCACTCGTCACTCGAAAGAAATTCCAAACATTTGCTACGCATAGCGCATAGATTGCATATTACATAATAAATGCAACAATAATGACGATCAACCGTCAACATTTGCGGTGAATGCTAAATGTTAAATATTGCGATCACGCATCTCTCGGATATAATTTTTGCGCATATTTATTGTTGCCATTATTGTTATTATTATAATATAGCTATGGCTTCATTGCTATACAGGGTGTCCCAGCGACAAGTATCCAGTAGGAATAACATGAAAACTACTCATTTTAAGAAAAATCCCTGAGACTCGTCAATTTTTGTTGTTAGGGGCACATCTTTTGGAATATTTCGTTATGGTGTAACAGTCACAACCTGCCCCCCACGGCCCCCGACTTAAAAATCTTAAATGGCATGGGGGTCGAGTGACCCCTCATTTTAAAGAGAATATTTTTTTCAATATTATAGTGGAAACCGCATTTAAGTCGATTAAATAGTTTTGTTGTAATTAATTAATGAAATTGATACAAATTATTTCCACTTAAGGTTTTAATGTTTCCTTGGTTACGAAGTTATTATTGTGATCACTTTTCGCTGGGACACCTTGTATGTGTAACTCGTATTATAAATTGTTTATAGTCCGCACGAGTACATAATGGAGGTTTAATTTTAATGGGCACACGGTATAGACTTGAAACATTTTACGCAAACACAAATACACTAACATCAGACACCCAGGGAAAAAACCAAAGATTACAATTGCAACAATTGCACCCAATTCATTCACGTCAATTGCGCAATTTCTACGAAAAGGAGAGCGCCTTTGATGAATTTATTGCGTGTTACGTGTTCGGTGCATTATGATGCTACGTGCTAGTAACGTTCGAATAGTATAGGTACTGTGTGCTTAACTGATGCTGATGCCGTTTAGTTGCACTACAACAACTTGCAATTGTAATAACAAAAATGCAATATTCAGTACATATCATGATGAAAAATATGCAATTAATTATTGCCAGTCGGAATTGCATCTCGATTAAAGAGATTAACGATTTATATTGGAAAATGATTTATAATTTAAATTTGAAAAAAAATGAAATCATAAATTACGTCATTTGTGTGTAATTATTATCTCAAGTCTCAACTGAAGTATTTTTCTCTTATAATCCTGATAATTTATTTATACTGCTGAATTCTCAGTATTTAAAATGACATAACACATTTTATCTATTTTAGTTTTTTCATTTATTATTTTTAAATGATTGGAAATTGCTTGAAAAAACTAAAAAAACTAAAAAAAAAAACTGAAAAGTTTGCAAAAAGCAAAAATTTGAATCATTTGAAAGGCATTGAATTTATAAATGCAGTTATAAGCAATGCGTTTGTGTGTGCATTTTTGCGCAGTTGATAATTATAAATGCATTTGCTGTTGGAATCGGGAACGCGAAGAGCAATGGAATGGCGATGATGATGATAATAATAAAGTGACGAATGCATTTAACGTGCTTCCTGTCCGTTTGTAACGCGCTTATAACATCCGGAATTTTGCTTGCTGCCGCGTTTAACGCTCACTCTTTATACTCTAAACGCCTTTTGAAATGGCACACACTGACAAATAAACGTATACACACCTGATGCACCTGTGGACAATCAATGCACCCATAACTGCAGCAGCATGCATACAGGTGCAATCTAATTGCGAATAATATACAGGGTATTTTTTTTGCATCCTAGGGCATTTGTTATGGGAAAACCATAAAAGATATCAGTTTGATCTTTTCACCATTACCAGTTTGGGCCAAACTCTAGGTCCCCTAAAATA
>JASKGO010007605.1:0-29021 GCA_030556065.1 Holobus sp. GC000080 | reverse complement strand
TTTCTATCAATATTCCAGTTTCTTGAAAATTAAATAATTATAATTTATAAAATAAACCTTGGAAAAAATCAATTCAATGAACTGAAGAATAGAAAAAACTGCTAATTAGAACAACTGAGTTGTGAATTATTTACACAAAAACTATTTATGAATCAATTCATATTAAAATTAATTAAAATTTATATATAAAAAATAAATAATTTAAAAACAAAGGCTGTAAATCTAACAAAGGAAAAAAAGCAAAACAAATAAAGAATAGTAAAACGGAAACCAATAAATATGAAAACCATTTGCACTATTATCCTTGCAATGTCCTGATAAACCGGGAGCACTGCAGGAATAAAAATCGAGTTCGCTCGCCAGGTAATCGGATTATCAGCGACCCGCGAGAGGGCAGCAAATAAAACAATATCAAAGTTTAGTGTGTGTAGTACCTATCCACTAGCCGCCCCCAATGGGAATCGAATCCACGGCTCTCTCTCTCCATAGTATACAGTCGCTGCCGCCCGCGCAGTTAGTCAGTTTTGCGCAATCACAATTTTACAACGAAACTGCTTTACGTTACGTTACGCTTTATTTTCCCTTCCCTTTAATCCCCAACACAAATTTCATCCTTCATTTCCTAGTCAAAATCCATCAATTTTTATTACCATTAGAGCAATATGGCAATGTGGGTTCATTATAAACACCTACTTGAGGAAGAATTTACGGGTGCTTAAAAACGGGCCGAAATGAGGTAATTAATTAGGACCGCTCGTTATAATTACGACGAGATAATAGTTAAGGGATGTTAAAACGAAAGTCCCCCGAAAGTCGTAAAACCTAACCCTTTCGCCTGGGAAAATAAATTTCACTGATCCTCTAAACAGATCAACAAAGAAAAAGCGGAAAATTATTAGAAGAAAAAAAAAGCGATGAAAGAATTACAAAAAAAAAAAAAAAAACGTAATTAAGACCCTTAAGATTCCGTTTGTCTCTCTTAATCAACTAATATAAGAAACAAAGCGAAGGGAAAAAAACAAAGCAGCGTTATACCTATAGTATAGGGGATGAAAATACAAAAAGGGCGTTCATAAAATATTTACGTTTATTTCGCCTGCTGTTATAGCTTTGCAGCTTTTTAAACTAACGGCAAAAAAGTAAAGTATCTTTCGAGATTTCCTCTTTTTATTTGCCACTATTTATTTTTGTTTTTCGGGCATTTTTTGTCCTCAATTTATTAGCCCTTTTTCACCAGCGATAGCGAACAAAAAGAAAGCAGAAAAGTATAGCGAGAGAGCAAGGAGCAAGGTGGATACGGACAGCGTATGTAATAATAAAACAAAAAGTTATTTGCAGAGCAAGCGCGCAATGTTCGATCCCGAGGGAGACATTTTGATATCGCGTTCAGTCACTTGTATAACCGTGTTAAACTTCATTCAGCCATTTGTATAAAACCAGTAGTATCAATTATTAAGCGAGCTGAATGCGAACGGCACCCGACCAAACAAATAGTCGCCCTGTGCGAAGCACCGCGCCAATGGCACTGCTGATGCTGTCCCGCAATCTTCAGTCTCTCATAGCTAATTTTCTAACGTCCGCTCTTGATTATAGGGGGACGAATGTTGAGAGGTTCTTCTGCAAGCAGGCAAGCAGGGGCAAAAGGGGCGCCGCAGCCGCCGCTCACATCTCTATATCTATATACCTCTCTATCCTATCCTATCCTATCTGTGAAATCCCCGAGAAACATTTGCAAATACATTTCATTGTCTTTATTCATTGCTTTCTAACTTTAACTTATTTCATTTAGATTTTAAAAGGCCTTTCCTTTATATAAATATAAGGACTAAATTTTATAGTTGATTTTTTTTATACCATAAAAAATATTTAAAATTCTGCATTAATATTTTACCGTTTGAGATGACCAACCTGTATAACATTTAATTTGAAAGCTTTCTGATTAGAATCTTCTTTGGGAAATTAAATGTCTTCAATAAAACTGCTAAATATTCTCTATAAATGAATTAATAATAATAAATATATAAAAAATTATATTAATCATTTTGTTTTTGAATGTTTCAAATTTTGTCGATAAAGTAATTAAGATTATGACAAACCAAATAAATTTGAAAATTTAAAGCGATTTTAAATCGACAAGTATTTGGTTTCGAACAATTAAATGAATTTTTGAATAAGTTGATGTTAGTTGCTCTTCCGAAACTTTCTTATTTTCAATTTTCATGAAAAATGAACTATTAATATTATTGATTGAAGTCTTAAAAAGGAACACTTTAACCCTGTAATAAACTAAAATACCAATATTAAATTAAAATATCAATTAGTTAATATAATTTTCTTCTTTATACATTTAATTTCCCGAAAAAAATAAGTTATTTGAATTAAAAGAAATTCCACATTTGTACAAAAACAAAAATTATGTTAATTACTAGTTGAAAATGCACAATAAAAACTTACAATTTGTATAGAACTAACAATATATCATTACTTTGCCACTCCAAGCTCCAACTCGAATAAATATAGCGTCTGCACATGTAAACCATAGTCATGCAAAAGTAATTTTCCTTCGGCTTATGAATAATTACGTTTCTCAATGCAGCATAGTATCTATATCATTTAACAATCGTCAATAATTAAATATCATCTTTAATTATAATAATGGAAAGTAAAAAAAAAAAAATAATAATAATAAGAAAATGTCTACATAGGGCAATCGATTCTATTGCATATAAAATATAGATAGGTAGATATAGATATAGGTAAATCGATAGTAACAATTTACCGTTGATTGCGACGTCGTGTATTTAATGATGCGAATATACGTGGCCGATGATGAACAATCAGAAATCCCATATAGTTAGGCACGATCAAGCAACCAACCAACAAATCAATTTTCTACTCGATTTGTGCTTCTAATGCTCACTCCCACACAATCGAAATGGAAAAGCCTATTACGAAACAGCATCTCATTCTATTCACCTTTATATTTATAGAACCAAAGAACTTTGAGAAGCAAACCGCTTCTCTCTTATACCAATATTATATTTATTCATGCAATCGATTTGTTTGCTTTCTATTACTTACCATGCACAGGTACTTTTTTTTTTTTTTTTTTTACTATATAAAAGAGCACATTTTTAAAAAGTCAATAAAGTAGAAGTAGCTGGGGCGAATTTAAATTAGCGAGTTTAGAACGAATGATGGCATCCGTGGTATGGATACAATTCAGCAATTTTTGTCAATAATGTGACACATTACGCGTGAGCTGCTGCTGGTTTTAAACAAATCTATAATCCAATTAGAGCGGACTGAACATTTATGCGGATAATAAAATACCGACCGACCAGTATATGTATAGAGGCAATGGTTTTATGCGTATAACATATGCACGCAAATTGAACGAACCATGTAATATTTTGTTGAATTTACAATTTGTACCAGTCGTATAAATATGTAAAACATGGGAACGTTTGTAAATTAAAACATTCATGCATATGTTATTTAATGGATAAAATTTGTAGAATAAAAAAGGCGGATCTATTTTATTATTATTACGAGGAAAAAGCAATTATTTCCAGAACAGCATTAATATTTTATTTGATGTAATATCATACTTTACATATATATATATATATATATATATATATATATATACTATGCGTTTATTCTTTTTTATTAAATTTTCAATAATTTTCTAAAATTAAAAATGAATTTTTCTCAAGTTTTTGAGAAATTATTTTGATTTGTAGTGTGCTTACAATTAAGTATTACAGAAAATCGGTTTTATTTGTAGATGAATAATTGAAGTAGTCCACAGCCTACTTTACATTTTATCTTATTCGAACACCCTGAATATTTTGTAATAGATTCCTACTTCTGTGAAGTATAAATTTTTAAAAGGCAAATAAGGAACGAAATATAGCTCAGATTCAATTTTCTGAAAATAACTCAAAATTACTAGAACTTATGGAAAATTAGAAAAGGAATCAAATGATAGCATTTTTTAGTAATTCTTCTGTTTCAAGCCATCAAGGATAGTCCAAAATAAGAAAAAAATTCCCTGAAAAAACAACTGATTACATATTTTTGACAAAATCCGAAGTAAACGGAAGTTGCAATATTTTTACACATCAAGTTTGACGGAAAATATAATTCAGACTATTAAGAGATAATTAACATAACCACTATATCATCACATTGAAATTTTCTAATCAATTGTCCTAAACTAAAAATTGTCCTAAACAAAAACTAACACAGGATATTAAAAAAATAAAATTATTCTAATTGAAGTAATTAGCAACAAGACGCTTTTTTATAATTTATGAAACAGTTTTGATTAAAAACATATCAAGTTAATGAGACCGATAAAGGATGATAAATTTACTATCAGCCCACTAAAAAAAAAAAAGAACATTGTAAAATAATTAAAGAACCAAAAAGAAAACTGATGAAAAAGTCACAGAAGATAATATAGGATTCCGCAAAGAAGTTTTTGCTCAATAAAGCATTGCAGTTAATAACAATATATAAAAGCAGCAGAACAGATTGTTTTTCCTTTTGTGGCTGTGCGCGCCATACCAACAGCAACAGCAACATCAACAGCAACAGCAACAGCAGTCGTACATATCCATTCGACTGTTTTTTTGTTGTTGTTCCGGAAGGGAGCTATTATAGTTATTGTAGAGGGGACCACGGGGGGCGGCGGTGGCGGCGCAACTACACTATATAGCAGCCGACAGTGGCTCGTCTAAAGAACGCCGCGAAGAAGAAGAAGAAGAAGGAGTAGCAGCGGCAGTTACGGCAGCGGCCGCATTAGGCAAAAAACAAAGAGCCATAACACGCGAGTAATACGAGTGAATAAAGTAACAGAGTGCTATTCAATTTGGTGGAAATCTGTTAATCCAATGGGAAATTGGGTGGGTGTGCCGACCGTGTGCAATCTGGCCAATACCAGCGGCGGCGCACTTTTCCTCCGGCGTCACGGCGGAGGTTATGGGTACCATGGCAACTGAAGCGAGGCCAGTCTTTAACCGACGACCCACACAACACGTACGACGACGGCTCAAAACCTGCTGCTCTCTCTCAACTCTCAAAAGAGTTGAGCGCTCGAAGAACGCGCTTTTAATTTCGATAATTTCGATATCAGCAACAGATACCAAGTAATAAAGTACTTAATAGATAGAAGAGGAAATTAGTGGAAAAGCGAAAAGCGGAAAACAATAGTGCAAAAATGTCCGAACACGAGCTCACGGAGGACGACCACGAGATAAATGTCCTGGATACAGACAGCAGGCTCTCGAGGAGCGACAGCGAGCCGCGAAGTCACTGCTCGAGTCCGGAAAACGTATCCGGAAGTCAGTCGACCAACACGACGCTGCCGTTCAGTATTTCGAATCTGTTGGGCAAGAATTTCGATCAGAAGTCCGACGGGGACCACGTCGACGTGGCCAACAGTCTGTATCAGCAGGCCAGCGCGTTGCATCAACGCGGCGGACTGGGCTTCATGCCCACCGGGTTTTACGGACAAGGTGTACTCAGAGTGCCGGCACATAGGCCACTCGGCGGCGGTAGTCCCGGAAGCGTTTTCAGCCCCTGGTCCACGCTGGGACTCGATCCGGTGCTGCAGCGGTCAGCGGCGGCCGCCGCCTTCGCATCCCAAGTCGTTAAGGATAGATTAGCAGGTAATTTCATTTATTTCCATATACCATTTCTGATTGAAATTCCTTTATATATTCATTGATTTCAATTTAATTCTTTTACTGAATATCTTTCTATGGTTTATAAATTTAAATGATTTCATTAAAGTTTCCATAAAAACTTTTGAAAAATTGTTTGGGAATTGGAAAGATTGTCAAAAATTTTGGAATGGTACTATAGAATCTATGCTCTTTTTATAGTAAGTTTCATTTCTTTAAAAAAATTTAGACATATTAAATGCCATTATAAAATTTTGCAGGATAACACTTTTTAATTTTATATTAAAAAATGAATTAAATTCTAATTTAAATAATTCAAATTTCTGGTGATTCTTAACTTTGATAATTAAATTTAAATTTTGCATTGAAGGTTTCGGAAAACGTCTAGAAATTTGTTATTATTATAAAAAAAAAAGGAAATTTACTGTTTCTATCTTCTTTTATTTACTTTATGGATGATTTTTAACTAAATTTATCATCATGTATAATGTTTAAATTTTGAATTTTCATTTTGGTTGGCAATAGTAATTAGTGATTAGAATTTCTAAAAGTATTTTCATTAATCTTCTTTGGGATAAGAAGTGAAAAATGACTTAATCTTTTAATTTGAATAAAATTATATTTAAAAATTCAAATATTTGATTTAGTTTATTGCTTAAATTTTAAATATGCAATCCATTTGAATTAATAAAAATTATAAATTCAAATTTAAACCATATAGTAAAAAAATCTTAGATTAAATGTATTTGAAAAATTATAATTTTTGGTTTGCTTATAATAATACTTCAATTTAAAGAGTTTATTTTTAGTAATTAATTAAGTTAATTACAAATTATGTTAATTTTTTAATACTAAATTAAGATAAGTTTATTAGGATTTGGTATAATAAATTTTGACGATGGTTAAATATCTCGCGCAATATGAATATTTATTTATATTAATTTTTTGCTTGCACGTCAAAGTCTGTAAATCATTGACTGATTTAAATATTTCTAATTAACCGCTTTCTTAACTATTTTTCAAATTTAACTATACACATCCATAAACTTATTAAACTAGATCAATGTTTTGTTATAACAAATTTGATAAATTCTTAACCTCGATATCGACTATACATGTCCCTGTGCTTGTGCCATTCAATAAATTATACATAAAACATTTTTGCTTAATCAGAGCAATTTGCTTAATAATAATTAATTAGATTTGAATACGTTTGACCTAAGCGAAAGGAATGAAAAATCCAACATTATACATTAGGCACTCAATGAGATTACGAAAATTAATCAATATGGAATAAAGGCGGGGGCTGGAAACGACCATTGAAAATAAATAAAGACAAATAGAGGAGAATCACTTTGTTTGAGAGATATAAACGGCAGATAGAAAAGGTAAATTGCTTTATCGCGCATAAATGTATTATAGATTGGAAGTCGCATTTAGATGAATAATGATACTTTTATTACACCTGACATTAATAGGCCACAAACGAATGACAAATTTAATGCTGCGGCACTCCACTGATGGCTGCCACTGCCTTATTTCAATATACATATTACTTATTACTCACTATTTTCGGTCGATTTTCATTTAGAACAATAATAATAAATATAAATTTTAACCCTAATGTACTACGGTACAGTCTTATCCCCGAAATATACGTGCGCTCATTTATATGGCGTCGTCATTTAAGGGTCCAACTAATTGGTCGTCCCTCCGAATTTCAATTTATCTGCACGATAACCCTTTATTGGTTCCCCGATGTAATTAGCGTTATGTTTGGTCCACTTTCAGTCGGTTAATTATGGTCTAATTGGACACAAATTGATTTGTTTCAAAGTTTTATGATTAAAATTTTTAAATTACCTTCATGGAGAACTAACGTTTTAAATTTATTATTATTTTACCTCGTTTTTAACATATACAAAATAAGAAACATTTATTATTGTTGGAAATGGTAATTTTAATTAGCTTGTGCTCTAAAGCAGTTCTGAAACACATATAGTATAACTTCGTTAAACCTCATTTGTTTAAAAGTTGTTGTCATTTAAAAATTAAACAAATTAACTAAGAAAAATATTAATTTCAACAATTGTTTAAAAAAGTCTTTTCTCAAGAATTTATATCATACTAAATACAGTATGATTTTCTCAGCCTTCTACACTTATTTAGATAATGATTCGATTAAATTAAATAGCTTTCCATATTATACGTTAAAAAAAAACTTAATAATAATAATAATAATAATTCAATCCATCCCATTGAAAATTAAAAATAATTGAAATTGCAAAAGAAAAATGTGACTAATAATAACTTTAAAAGTAAATTTGCAATACACCATTTCATTTGGGATCGGGGCGGGCATCATCAGAATAATAGAAACGTATAGTTAGAGAAAGAAGTCGAGATTGTAATTTAGTAAATGGAAAAGCGGCACTTTGCATTTTGTTCATTTAAACAAGAGCAACTTTAATATAAATTTGATGTGGCCGTAACGCAGCAGGCAGCACACCAGAAGCGCTTGCCTTGCAGCCTCTTTGCACAGCGAGCGCGCTTTTATAGGGGGAAGGAAGCCGAAGCCGGGAAGCAGGCAACAGAAAGGAAGGTGGGCGCCACGGCGCGCGTTCAAGGGGCAAATATAAGCTGTCATTTTCACTTAGTTTACCGTTCGCGGTTTCCCTATAACTGCCATATATCTTTTCCTCTGATATGCCTACCTAAAATACGAGTAACATATATTTTGCGTACCATCACTTTACTACACTATACCCCACACACACTTCTCTTGATGTTATAGCTTATACGATGCACTAAAAGCTCAGATAAAACTCTCTTTCGATATAGGTACAAACATCTCTACATATATACATATATAGGTACGTACATAAGCTATATGTATAGCTATAGCTGAATTTATTTATTTTACACATCTGAATAAAAACTGTATAAAAAATAAAAAGTGGGCAAAAGTTTTTCTCTTTCATTTATTTACAGCTTGTTTTTCGGCAATAAAGCACAGTTTGGAGAGTTTTTAAGATAAGTTGAGAGGGCCTTTTAAGGAAGGAAAGTTAGGCACTTATATGCTAAGCTATGCTATGCATGCATATCGATCGGCGCTTTAAGGAACAGGAAAAATACTAAGGGTATTTTTTCTTTATTTACCGCCGCTTTGGGGGATATTAAAAATGAGCCAACTTTTTATCTTGCGCGCCCGAACTTTCATACTTTAAAAAATCAATTGGGGAATTTCGCGCACGCCGCCGCCGCTGCTGCAGGAGGCTGGATTTCCTATCTGCGTAAATTTTTAAACGGACAAACTTGCGCGAAAAATATCTCTCTGATTTCACTGTGCGTGTGTGCGTGTGTGTGTGTCTGTTTATGTGCCCGTGTATGTATGTGTGTGCGTTCGAAACAGGAAAACACTTTTAAATGCGCGTTAATAATGTATGGCGGTACAAGCCGGGCGCTAATAAAGCGCTGCGTGGTAATAATGTCGACATGTCATCCGCGTGCAGAATTATCTTTATTAATACATTTAGCACTTTACGTGTTGTATAAAGATAGTTGTGCATAGCGTTAGCGAGTATCATAGTAGATGCGGCAGGCACCCTTATTGCTGTTTCATGTGTTCCTAATTACACTCATCGCACTGCCTGGCTTTTAATGTTGTTTAGTTAAGTTTCACGAAACTGCTTTTGTGCGAATGGTGGTAAATGTAACTACACTTCTTGCATGTTGGAAAACTTTGCTTTACATTTTACTACTACTGCATGTGTGGCTTTATTTACAGTATACGTATATTGACATTTTCGAATTCATTAAAGTTTGCTTCCACTTTAAGAGTAGTCACGATTTTCTGCTTTTTTATTTTTATTTTATTTTATTTTTTATATTTATAAAATTTTAAATTATTATTTTTTTTAAATTAGCCACTAGAAGTAATTTACAATGCTACAAACTTTTATTTTGAAAATTGTAATTTTACTTAAGTTGAAGACTAAGAAAAGAAAATAAGCAATGCGCGCTTATCCTATAAAGAGTGCTGTCACAACTTTTACTCTTTTTTTTTTTTATAAAAATATGGAGTATTTTTTGAAATACCAAAGCAATCCTAGCGGTATCCGGTAATAGCTTTTTATCTGGAAGCTATTAATCACAATCGCAAACTTAAAAGCTTTGCTTTTTAAATGAATTTAATGATGTTTTTGCTAAAAGACCAGATTATTTATGTTCAACTCGTATACTGGACATTTTTTGGTTGACTAAAAAAAAACTTAAACAATCACTATTAATACAACAGAAACACTAATTCACAGTGTTTAATGTTTTACAATATCCAAATCTGAAAAAGTTGGTATTGTGCTCTAAAGTTTATTTATCCATTAGATTAAAAAGAGTTGCTATAATTGGGCATATTACATTATTCAAGCTTAAATATTGTTGTTTGACCTCTAAAATAAATGAAGCGTCCTTAAAACATCAAATTCATTTGCATTTTATATAAAAATACAAAATTTTTATCTCATTGTTTATCTGCAGGGTGATCCATCCGAAATGGAGTACCCTAATCTTGTTTTTTCCAAGAAGTGAAAAAAATAACAAACTTTAGAGAGCGCTGTGGTATTGTTGAGTGAACAAATAAAGTATAATAAACTTAATTTTAGTAATTTGATTCAAAATCATAATCCAATTTTAATTTAAACTATAATAATTCAGTGTTAAAACACTAATTTTATGACGGATTCAATGGATAGTTATTTTGCAAATATAAAAATTAAGGATTCCGTTATATAAAAACTGTTAAAAAATCAATAGTATTTAAGAAAGGAAACATTCCAAATAATTTATAAAAAAAATCAATATAATATTTTTGTAAATGAAAAGAAAAAAACACCCTGTGCATTATGGAAGATGGAAGGAAGGTATAATAATCTAAAAGATGCATAACACCATAAAGCTCTCAAAACACCGGAGATAAGAAGGAGCCGGTTAGTGCCCCACAGAATACCTGTGTTCGTATGCAACAAACAGAGACACACAACCTTTAAGACTTACAACACACACACATACACACATACATACACACACACACACACACACACAGTACACACTGAAGTTTCGGTTTTAAAATTGAAATTCATGCCATAAATTACCGAATCGAGAGTATCTCTCGATGAGCATCAGTTGGAAAGCAAGCAATTAGCAAGCGCCGCCGCTTTCTTCTCAAAAATCTTAATTAAGAAATAAATATAAGCGCGATGCGCGAATCGACAACTTTTATTGCTTACAATATATCTATTTCAATATCGTTTCAAAATTATTGTTATTGCTTATTACGTAGCATAAAGAATGTAGTTTACGTATATCAAAACTACTTGTACTCGTATTTCGTATTGGTGGTACCGATATGTACAATTTACCTATATGCTTGTGGAGTGAATTCGTCATTATCAGAGTACGCCATGTTATATTAAAGGAGTCCATTACTGGTTGCCGCTGCCGGCACTTATTACCTCTTGACATGCGATGCAAGCACACAATCGACGCTCGTATTAATACGCGACGTGCTGTACAAACAATGAGTTGTTCGTTTTTGGGAAAAGCAAAAGACTTTCGGCAGTCGTCGTCGACTGCGTTGCCCACGAAAATATACAATGTATAAAGGGCAGAAGGCACTGCATTGCTGTGACCGGTCGTCCCGACTCTTTTATTGCCTACCATCCCCGAATGTCGATAAAAATTTAACGAGCTTCAAAAGCTACCACAAGTTTCGAGGATTAAACAGAAATCGCTTCTTTACTGCTTAATCTTTTTTGTATCGAATTACAAATGCTTTCAACATTCAACTGTTATACGCTGTACAATATACATCAATGATGCTCTCTTAAAGAACCTTCTGTTAATGTTTCTTTTATTTTGAGGATTAAAATGATTATTGAAACACATGACATATATTTTTCTTCTTCATTTTAGTTTTATTTTTGGCACCCTTAATCTTATTTACGTTCATTTTTTTTAATACTTTTCCCCAATTTGATTTTTAAACAGCTTAAAATTTTATAACTTTTAAGTTAGATTTGGTTTGCTTCTGTTAGGGTTAGGATTCATTGAGTATAGTTTGAAACGCGAGCAATTTTGGTAGATGGCAACATTCCAAAATAAAGCTTGAAGGGAAAGCAAAAGAATATTTTGAGTATTGTCTTAATGTTACATAATATAAATAAATTATTCATTCAATCAGTTGCTATATTAGCACTTTATATCAACTTGATTACAATTACAGTATACAGTACCAAATAGAGACACACATGATCAATAGGTTAAATGGGGTTACATTACATCAAGTTAGGTTAAGCTACTTAAAGTTTCGAGGATTCATTTTACAAAAAATGATTTTTGTTAAACTTTAAACTGTTGAACATCTTTTTTCTTTTCAATTCGCAACAGTATTCCTTTATCAGTTTCATTCAATCAAAAAGACAAATCAACAATAAATTCCTATACCATAAAAAATAAATAAGTGCTCTTATAAAGCTTTTAACTGTATTTTTTAATGTAAAATTTCTATATGCATAGGATATTTAGTAAAAAGTTAAATTTATTTATACAAAAACAAAAAAAGTAAATTACAGGAATCTATATAAAAAAAAATCCATTAAAATAATTCCTGCTGTTGCATTGTAACATAAAGCATTTACTGAAACATTAATTAAGGAGTAAATGTTCGAATATAATTGCTCTGGATCTTGAATAATTACTAAAATTCTGATATAGCTGCATGCATAATGCACACACGGTTCGAATTGTATGCAAAATAGTTCACTGATGGCTTGGGGCCTACTGTATGATAGCATAGTACTGCGTATATGCTGCATAGATATTCTCGAATGGAAATTAATTGTTAATAAATTGGCCGAACATCCCTCGCTGCTGCATCGTGCATCGTTGGAAGGCCCTTCCTGGCGTGTAGGTACATCAACATCAGCAATGGTGTAAACCAATTTAATCAATACATAACAATCGCTTGCATATTTATCAAACAGTGTAAATTATTTACGCGGCAAATAATTAAGGGCCGCCATATACTAAATAGTAAATAAATAATTACTATCGGCCGCAGTAAATCAAATTAAAGTGACGCAATTCAGAGAGCTTCAATATTTTAATAGATGGAGCCAAATTAATATTTCCCCATTGCATCATTGTCGATATTTACTACAAATTTACTAATGAAATATTCAATCGCGGCTAAATCTGTTATTAAAAATGCAATTTTTATCAATTTTAAGATAAAAGTCATATTTGCAACTTTTTAAATTTAAAAATTTTAATTTTTTTTTTTAATTATTCTAATTTAATTATTTTAATTTAAGTTAAAATTATTAATTTATACAGTAAATATTAAAAATATCAATTGAGATTGTTCCCCTATTTAATTCGAATATAAGCTTAGCGAAAAACCGTATGGGAAAACACATAGTGGAAGATGCGAGAGGAAAAAGAGGGTGACATTATTTATTCATAGAGGTAAAGTGAGCAAAATGGCATCAGTTGGCTGTGCGAATACATCAAAATAATAATAATTGAATATTTGAACGGCTTGTCTTTTTGTCACCGGCAAATTCCTCTTTTCAAAAAAATGTGTCGCTTATGGAGACAGACGTTTATTTATTCGGTAACATATTGTCACTGTTTTGTAAAATTCTATTGCACATTTTAGAATGTCTTTTTTTCTTTTGATCAAATCACGTAATTCAATAATATCAAGGGGAAAAAGTACTGTAAAGCATAATTTAAAACTTCCATTTTCTTAATATTTAGTTAGAGATTAGTTTAGGTTACGATTTATTGAAATGAAAAAAACGTCATAAAAGTCTAATTTGCATTGTATTCTTTTATCAATTTTTGCAACTATAGACAGTATAATTATAATTAAACAATTTCGTATTAGCTCTGAATATCTAGTCTATAACAAATTATTTAAAATCAAAAAAAGGAAAGTATTCTAATTGTTAATAGAAATATTATTTTAAGTCACAAGATGTAAAATTTATTATATAAAAACCAAAAAATAATTACTCACCCCACAATTATAGATTCAAATCCTTCGAATTGAAACTGAAATAAATAAAAAACTACAATTAATAAAATATATCTTTACCTACATCAAATGAAATAAGAAATAGTAATTAGATTAAAATAATTATGTTATTCTGAAATCATAACAGTATATAAAATTAGTGTTTCGTTAATTAATGTTTCTCATTATTTTGCAAAAATGGGGAATACATACATATAGTCTGTACATATATAAAAGAATAAAGGAATCTCCTATAAATTAAATTAAAAATCGTCAAGTAATTAATAAAAGCAAATACACATAGGAATAATTTTCGTGCGGAACGTAATTAAAGTGGCGGTAATTACAACAACGACGGTATAAATGATCCTACCGTATATGAAAGAAAAGCAGCGGATTTGAATAATAATGATGAGAATCGTCACTAATTTTAGCAACCGGAATGAATGTATACTATACAAATATTAAGAAAATAAAAAGGAAAAAGACGGAGAGTAAGAAGCGTTTAATTGCAACTTTGGTACGCGGCGCAGAAAGAGTAGGTAGGTCTGTGTATATTATTCTCAGAATGGAAATGTATATAGCTATACACGGAGTGAATATGGATGGTATGGTATGGCTCGATTTCAGCAATTGCGCCTCTAAATAATTTATGCAGACAAGTTGCATCGTCGTTCGCTTCAATCGACGAATATAATCCAACTCGCGGCCATTATTATAATGATATTAAATCGCAGTCTGAATGTATTGTGCTTGAAATTATACACTGCGCGAAGCAAATTGCACGTTTCGCCTATATCCATATCGAATGAATGAATATACGAATATAGTACCTATAGAAGAAACGAAGGCGAGCAGAGAAAAAGAGAAAAGAATTACACTGCTGGCTGACTGCAGTTGGTCGAACGTTGAACGAATGAGAAACAACTTGCATAATGTATAATGCACCTGTGCAATTGAATTTTTAATCTAAATAATTAATCAAGCAGTGTAATTACGTTTTGTAGCAATTATTCAAATGCGGCATTAAATGCATTTATTGTAGACTATATGTACTTCGTACTTATATACATATATATATATATATATATATATATATATATATATATATGGTACATCTTGATCGCTTCTTCTTTATCATTACTCGTTCGTTACTTGTATACATCTTCTATACACCAGGAAATAATTAGATGGCTAATAATAATAATCTTAATTATTGTGGCAAATCAACTGTTATAATTATTCATTTTGAATTTTCCTATAGGAGTTACATCTATATGTATAAAGCGATATTGTTTCTTTATTTTTGTTTGTTGTGAGCGTTTGTGTGTGTTCTGTCGCGGAGAGCCTTTAATGACTTGCTAATTAATTAAAACATGTTCTCTGTATGTTATTTATTAAATAATAAAACTAAGCTAAGTAGAACCGGCTACTGGGTAATTAAATTAAATAAACAACTAGCTACTGCCTGCTGCTGCCTATAGAATAATTAGTTTAATTTGCTGCTGCGTGCGATACAGTTTTTATAGATTTCTTATTTTAATTGCTTTGCTTCTTTTATTGCTTTTTCTAATGATATTTTTATTGTTTTTATAAATTTAATAATACGCCCCTAAGCAATTTTTTTTTACTATTTGTTAATTATTTGAAAAATGTTTTACAATTATAATTATTTGGATTTTTTTTTCATTTTTATAGTTTTGTTGAAAATTCAATTTTGAAAACAAAAATTATCTATTGATTAATTGCACGGTAATTTTGTAAATTTCGAAAATTAAGTAAGTCTTTTTTTTTTAATTTTACCAATTCTAAACGTTAAAGAAGGTATTTTTTTGTTAATCATTTCAATAGTTAAAACAGATTCTTAACAAATCTTTAACAAAAAAAAAATATTAAAAATAAAAAATAGATCCAAATATTTTAAGGAAAAAGGTTAATACTAATAGAAAAATAAAAGTTCTTTTACTACATCTAATTTATTTAAAAACATGATATTATCTGCCATAATTTAGTAAATTCCTTTTTTTTCTGAAGTGTTTTATTTTTATTTTAACAAAGCCTATAGTAAAAACAAATATTACAAAATTATTTTTTGTCGGTGAAAGTTTTTAACCATTTGTTGAATCACATTAAAAAAAAAAAATTTAAAAATACCAATAACAATCATAAAAATAAAACATACAAACAGAATAATTGATCAAAAACTGGTAGAATCAGTTGCAAAAGAAATTATTTACCCATTAATTTCTAATTTATTACTTTTACATAACCATCGTTATAACAATATAATTATACGTGTAACCAAAGGCAAAGGCAGAAGCGGAAAAAGGAACAAAAACTTGTAGTTACCGAAAAGTATTAATCAAAAGCAAATCATACAATTGCTCCTTAATTTACTCAATAGCCGTCATGAACAACCATTGCATCTATTTCTATTTTATAACCAAAGAAGAAAAAAAAAAAGAAACAAATGTAACATTTCAGCGATCAACTTCTAATTTATTTATTATTTACTCATTAATATCAACTATACTTTTACCTAATCGCTTTATAATGTCATACGCCTTCTTTCACAACATTGCACCTCAACAAAATTCCTTTATTTTACAACTGTAGTATACGCAGTAGCTTATACAACATTTTATTTCTGTAAATAAATGTAATATACATTTGCAGCTGTACCTATATTAGCTACATATATAGCTACACATTAATTGTTATTACTTATCCCCTAATTTCGAAGTTCGATGGCCATGACAAACGAACAAATGAACGTCGAACGCAAAGTATTGGCGCTTCTTAATGACGTTTTCACGTGATGGTTTTCCGAAACGAAACGAAAGGAAAAAAAACAACCACTAGACCGCAACCATTGCATACATAAGGCTATTATGTAAACACCTATTATTATTATTATTATTATGTAGCCAGCCCATTGCTTTCAGTGGCTTCCACTTTATTATATTAGGAATTCAAAATGGCTCTTCTGCCCTCCCATAAAATTTTCAAGTATCCACAAATACAATACGCTTTTTTTTATTATTCACCAGTGAATCTATTTGTGTGCACTAAAAAAAGATTGATTAATTTTACTAAATAGAAAACCTGTTTTTTTTTTGCAGCATCATTTCCGATGACCAGAAGGATCGGTCATCCGTATCAGAATAGGACGCCGCCTAAAAGAAAGAAGCCTCGCACTTCGTTCACGCGACTGCAGATTGCCGAATTGGAAAAACGGTTTCACAAACAGAAGTATTTGGCGTCGGCCGAAAGGGCAGCTCTGGCGAAGAGCTTGAAGATGACCGATGCGCAGGTGAAAACGTGGTTTCAGAACAGACGGACCAAATGGAGGTAATTACAATTTCTTTCTAATAAGCTCTTTTTAGGGTTCAAAGTTTATTATCATTTAAAGTTATAATTAAAAATTTATTTCTTTGTTTATGTTAAGTTTCTTTTGTAACAGTAATTGAAGAAAAACTCGACTTTTATCAGTGTTTACAGCTGTAAGAAATTAAAGACCACTATTTATTGCAATTACTGGAAATTATTTTTTTATTAATATTAATGAAAATATAAGAAGCAAAAAGTTAAACAATACCTTATTGTCGTCCTAAGTACATAAACATCAAACATTTAATATAAATATAACAATTTGAAGAGCTATCAAAACCACAATAACTATTCTATTCACTTAAAGCAAGAGACAAAAAGGTCATAAAAATAATCAGTACTTACGACCTACACGCAAGATAAAACGCACTAAAACTAAAAATTTGCACTTTCAAAGAGCCATCATCAATCAAAAGAGACAGGTAAATTAATAGTAAAGCATTCAGTATATGTGTATAATAATCTCGGAACGGAATCAACCTTGTTATGCCACAATAAGTGGGTGCTTTTAACGTTCACTGCGTTCCTTTTCGAAATAAAATTGTCATTGAATAGTTATTGTCGCGATAAAGATTAAAATTCTTCGACTAATCGCCACACCACTATAGTACCAAGTACCTACCTCACACACAGAAACGGACTAAACCGAAGAGGTAAAAAAAAAAACAAAAAAAAAAACAAATCTAAAGCCGGTGGAAAAATTCATAGTACCTATATTCGTGAAGAAGAAAGGTAAAAGAAAGAATCCGAAATGAAAAGAGAAGAAATAAAGAAAAATAAGCAATATGTGTGTGTGGAGAGATATAGAGTTAAATCCATCGAAATAACGAGCTGCCGGACAAACTGGCGAGTGTATTAATTACTTGTCCCGGTAATGGACGTACCGTGTCCTACAAGGTGCTGCTTGCTTATGTTGGCGCCGTCGCTTCTTATAACCATTTTCAACTTCTATTTTCGATTCAAACTCTGCGCTTTAATGTTATCTTATTTTTTTTTCATTTACTTTTCTTTTTTTAACTCTCAAATTTTCTTGCATTTATTTAAAAGACTAGGTTAGCGTAAATTTAATTTTGCATTTCGAGTATGCGAAACTAGTATAAAATGAACAATTAACTTGTTAGCTGTTTAAGCAATAAAGTGACAATACCATCTAAATCTGTTTTTGTTTTCAATCTTGCTCTTTGGAATTAGAAAACATAGTAACCATAAAAAAAAACAATAATTTCAAATGTACCGTCCCAACGTGGCGCCGTCTATCTTAACGTAACGTAACGTAAAACAGCAATCGACATAAAACACCGCTTTATTCTTTAATATTGCGAAAAACTGAAAATACTTTAGTAACTAAAGTTTAGTTGATCTTATTAAAATGAATTCCTGATAAGTTTAGACAAACAGTATAAGAATAAGACTTAATAATGTAGTTGTTGTTACTGTGCAGTGAATAAAATCTATATGCGGATGGTGTGCTTCGAGTGAAGAATGTGGAGGTAAAGCAGAGCGAGCACAAACGATAAAACAAGGGGGCGGTTGTCGGGGAGCGCGCTACTGCGGCCAACTTACCGCAAATTCGATTAGAGCAAAGAAGAAGCAGCAGTAGCAGCAGCAGCAGGAGGCAGAGAATAGATAGAGAAAAGGCCGCGTCGTAACAAACGCAGACGAACACTCAAGTCAATTACACTAATACGATCTGGTATCGCTTCAAACACGCATTTCACTAACAATTCCCTTATACAATAGACACGACACAACAACACTACTTGACGTTTACACGGAACTTAATCGCTTTTCTTTTACTTTCAGACTTTGCTACTATTCTGCCTTTCTTTGCTTACTTACACCGCTTACACGCTCTCTAAGATTTCCCATTTTCCCCATTACGTATTTACCTTTGGTTCTAAACGTTTTTATTAATAATTCTCCTCTTAAACAATCATCAAAAGCATAAGAAATTGAATGAATTCCACATTCAAGATATAATGATTATAAATTAAAATTTATTGCATTATATTTGGAATTATAATAAATTTAAAGAAAATCGAAGAATTCTGATATTTTAAATGTTAATAATTTCAAATTTTGAAATGCTATTGGTAGTTTTTTTGATATTGAAAATATTGACTTATATTTTTATTGACCGCACTTAAAACATAATGAATTTTTAGTTTAAACAAATTGGAAAACTACACAGTTTGAAATCTTAGTAATTTAAATAGTATTCCACAATTAAAATAGTTAAAAATTAAGACATAATTACTTTAAACGCAGAGATAATTAGGACGAATCCAAGAAAATAAAATAAATTTGGAGAAACTACTTCAAAAATGTCAATTTTATGTTTCATAAAACAACAACAATTATCGTAATGCGTATATTATTACAAAAAACTGAAAATATAAAAAATCTAATTACTTCTCATTTAACGTTCATCCAATTGAAAATTTTCAATGGGAAATTAAAATTATATTTTGCAAAATTGCAGAGGATTTTTTTTTCAAAAATAAGATATAATAATTATATTTGAAACCACACAATTAGAAACAAAAACTAAGTTATTATACATAACCGCAAAACAAACACATATGTTATGTACTAATTTAAGAAAAGCAATTGCAAAGTTTGCAAAAATCGATATAGCAAAATGTTATCCGTGAAAAGTGTAAACCGACACATGCTATAATAATCCTTAATAACGATAAATAAATTTAATAATAACTTTTTGATTCAAGAAGCCGCAAAAGAAACAAGTGCTAAAACAAAGCAACAAAAGAATGCGTTAACAGAAGGCACAGAGCCCAATTTGCGCTAAACTCAATACTGGCAATTTAGTATAATTTCCGCACGCGCGATAATAACTGAACTCGTTGCGACTTCACCTGTTTTCGCTAAAGGTACCTACCTACCTGTACGCTGTATTATTTAAACGAACACAATGGCCAAAAAAAAGTGCAAAGAACAGAGAGAATAGAAACAATACCTTAGCGACGGATTAATTTGTAACTTCATTCCATTCACAATCCGCAGGTACTGTTCTGTTCTACATCTACATCTACATCTAGGTATAGGTATACAATAGTGGCAGTGGTATTCTTGCCCTATCTATCTACTTGGTGTACGGATATAGACAGTGTATAGAGAGTGGAAATTTCATTTCGGGTCTTTCGGCCTTTAAATAATTCACCGCGGTGAAAATCGAAAGAGAGGCAGCAGAAGGATTTTCCTCACCCCTTACGGCGGTGGCTGTGTGCGCGGCTGGCTTCTCTGCTCACCGTCGTCGTTCGCTATCAGAATGTTGCATAATTTAGGCACCGCCTCTCATGGATGATATGATCCATTAGATATGCATTTGCCACTGACAGGCGGTTTTCTGCACGCTCTGCCTTTATCTCTACTGAAACAAGTTACTGGCATCACTCATCCGTTGACTGATTTTGAGGTTTTTCACATCAGCCGATATACGTAGCTTCACATTTTTATTTTTAATTAGTGTTTTTTTTTTTTTTACTTGGATAGGCTATAGTCTATAGATTACTAAAAGGACATCTCTTAAGGACAACTATTCAAATAATTATATCTTTATTTCCCCATTTATAACAACACTTTAAAATTAACATCTTAAAGTGGCATATTTTAAAATTAATAATCTACATCTACCACTAGTTAAATATTTTCAGAATCATCAATGAAAAGATTTTTTTCAAGTTTCAACAAGACCAAATCATCATACGTGCCTACTACATTGCACCAATATAAGCCCGGCGCCTTCACATTCCAATTTCTATTAAAAATCATAACTTTTGCATCTGATATTGTTTTGAAATTGTGCAACAGTATTTTATAGTTGCATATTATTATCTGTAATAATTGCATAAAAGATGGAAATTTCATTCAAAACATTTTTAAATATAATGAAAAACAATTAAGTGTGATGGACTATAATTTTTTTTCAGACTAACTAAAACAATATTTAACGCAATATTTAACCGGCTCCTGCGGAACAATTACTTCAAAATTTATCAAGCTTTTTGCTTTAAAATTTATTTTAATAAAAAAACCATTTCTCATTTTGAATCATAAAAAAATCTTTAAAAAAATACTTCAAACCAAAAATTAAGTATTAAAAACTGCAGAAATGTGAATGTAAATTAATTCAAAAGCAATAAATACAAATGAATGAAAATTGCCATAGATGACAAACAAAACCGCACCATAAAACCTCATTAAATTGGCCCAAAGTCGGCGGCGGCGGCGGCGGCGGCGGCGGCGGTAAATGGTAATATAATGAAAATCGATTGAACGATGAAGGCCGACAATTAATACCGTGCACTCTATTAGCGCCAAATTCGGGCAAGTGCAATAATCTGAAGAGGATTCTAAAGGGATCAGCTATTCGCTTGACGTGTAATTACATGTCATCGACTTTCAGCAGCGGCGGCTCCAGCAGCAGCAGCAGCAGCAGCAACAACAGTAACAGAGCAAACTATTATAGTTTATACTAGCAGTAGCACTGTTACTGATTATTGTTTGCTTGCCGCTTTGGACTTTACACCTCTGTGTGTGTTACATTCGCGTATAATCTGAGAGAACGCTTCCTATATACTAACGCAGAAATATACACATACACACGAGCATACACGCAGATGTAAATAGGTATAGTGTAGTGTATGAGAATGGAGAGGAGGCGGCAGTAGTACTAGTCGGCTCGGATATGTGTGAATATTTAAACCTCTAAACACTAGACCTGTGTCGTCTTGCATAATTCAGTGAATTGTTCTGTCGGCTGCTGAATAATTGAGCAGCTTTTAGAGTGTCAAACCGACACAACTCGACACACACCGGACACATCTCTGTTCAGCCTCCACAGCTGTATTTGCCGCCTCTCTCCGCTATACTACTCGTCTCTCATCCTCTTTGCTCTTTCGAACAAGCAGCAGCTCACTTTAAACTCCAATAAAACATGCCGAACTGAACTGCACTTTGCAAAAACTTTTCGCAACTTTCGCTCGAATCTTTTTTTCAATTTGATTTTCCATTTTATTCTTTTTCTAATTTATTTTTTTACAGGTGGGCAGTTATTAAAATATTAATATAGTGTACTACAACAAATTTATCCGATTCGGATCAATACAATAATCATTTTTGATGCGTCAGAGCGACGCGCATAATTAAAGCAATTAATCGAATTATGGGTTAGTGGGGGCGGTGCAGCGCATAAATCATAATTAAAATGCCGCCGCACATACAACACCACCGGAACGCTAGGGATGAACCTGTATACGATAAACGCGGCGCGGGTTAAAGAGAAAAGCGGGAAAGGGTTGATGCGCACAGTATATACACACACACAGTATAGTACATATAGCGGTTGCTGGAAAAACGTCAAGAGCGGCTGTTTCCATAATTAAACGTCGAGGACGATTATCGCGACATCTGGAACGGCGGCGCAAATTGAAGAGGCGGTACTAGGAAAATCGCGCGCGCCAAGATTTCCACGACGCGGCTCTCTTACTCTCCGTCTCGCTCTATGAAGGAGCTGTGTGGCGGTAGCGGACTGTGTAAAGAGGGCGGCTGCAAAAAGTGCTGGCGACGCGCATGACTGTGGAGGCGGCGGCGACGGCGGCCGGACTTTTTAATCCGCGACTAATTAAAATTCCCGCACCGCCGCTTATATTTAGCTGCGCGTATAAACTTTATCGCCCGGCCTAATTATCCTCCGTTCCTTTTAGCTGCGCGTACTTGGTTTTCGCACTAATAAGCGAAATGAGCGCTAGATGAGCTTCATTAATTGTTAATTAAATATGAAAGTTTCATTAAATCAACAACCCCTGCTTCAGCAGCTTCTTTTTTGTTATTATTTCCGCACCAGCTATACCGTTAATTGTTTTATTTTGTTTCTCATTTTTTGAAAAGGTTATTTTTAATTAGCAGATTTTCAAAAATACATAAAAATGAAAATGAAATAAAATTAATTAATAAAACTAACGAAAAATAATATAAAAATCTTATTTTTTTTTACATAGTAAATAATAAACAAAAGAAAAATAAAAATTTAGATACAAAAAAAAAACTTAAATACAGGATGATCCGGAAGATATTTAAATCGTAAAAATAAAATTTTATCACCCTGTGGAGAAAATAAATAAATATAAAAAAACCCTATGCCATCATTAAAATAATCATTATTTGGCCTTATACAAAAAAAAAAGAAAAACAATTATTGTGAAATGGAATAATTACTAAATGAACAACGAAAATTTGTAATTGTTGCAGAAGGCAAACAGCGGAAGAACGGGAAGCGGAACGGCAAGCGGCGAATCGACTGATGCTGTCACTGCAAGCGGAGGCCCTGAGCAAAGGTTACATGCCGGAAGGAACGGCCCCAGCATCCGGTCCTGGCGACACAGCCCTCAGCGCTCTTCAAAACCTGCAACCGTGGGCCGGTCCTTACAACAATCCGCAACCGCCTCTCGCCGAATCGATCTGCTAATACGATTGAACGATCGATCCATTCATTCGACCTATACGTTATACGTGTAAAACTAATCCCGAAGTGACTGAACTTATTTTAAGTATATACCTATCGTATATACTTAAATAATCTGAATCTACTAACAACGTAAATCTTAAAGAAGAGAGAATTCAATGAAGTGATTAACTATAGTAATTGTACATATATTAGATTATTAGAACGTTAATTTATAAGATGAAGTGATCGCGTCATGCATTTAATTGATTTAAGTTAAGTGCAATAAAAAATAAAAACACTATAAGAGGACTCTTTAAAGACATTGCGTAATTTTATTATTATTATTATACATACGTTTAGATTTATAAATAAGATTGAGGCGTTTTTGCGAAATATGCGCGCTTTAAAAAAAGCTCATTGTACATATTATAAATATTATCTTTGATGTAGTGGTGATAAATTTATTGTTTCGACTTCGTTATTGCCTAATGATTATTAATTAATTATTTAGAATCAAAGGATCAACAGTTTATATTGGGATATATTGGGATATTCGAAGAATGGTCTCAAATTTGCACGGCTTTAAAATTTTATTATTTCTTATAAGATATATTTTTAATATAACAGTCGCTTTAAATGTCACACTTTGATGTTGCCTGATTTTAATAGTACATTTATAGCTTAGACAATAATTATTTAATTAACTAAATTCACAAATTTCAAATGTGCTTTAACCTTATGAATTTGAATAAATTATTTTATTATTTCAGCAATTGATTAAATTAAATCAAACGAAGAAGCAAACGTGCCAAATTTGAGAACATTTTCGAATTTCGTAATACTTAAAAACAAAACCGAAAAATTTTAAAAATATTCGCAAAAGTATAGTAACTTAACAAAACAAAGAAACTATAGCTGTATCACTTGTTTGATCATTAATGATAATTATAATTAATCCTATACAAACGCCCCAATACCGATTCTAATTGTTGCATTTTATTGCACTAAATAGCTAATATAATTGTCGAATGGAAATCATCATTAAAGTAAACCGTAGTGTTCTGTTTCTGCTACTTTTTTGCATTACTAAGTTATTATTTTAATTATATACCTATACCTACTCTAAGATGAAGAAAAAAGAGAAAAAAAAAATACAGAGAATAAACCTCATAACTATATCATTCGTTTTTTTTTTCTTTTTAATTTTTTATACAAAATATAGTAAGTCCGTCTTATAATTTGGTTCGTTATTTTGTTGTTGTTGTTGTTGTTTATAAATGCCGACCATTAAGTGCAATCAGAACTTGAAAGAAGAGCGGAGCGGCATCAGTGAGTGAAAAAGGTTCGGCGAAGTTAATCGTTTCTGCTGCTGCTGCTGCTGCTTCTGCTGCTGCTGCTGTATGAAAGCGCATCGAGGAGCGAGCGTATAATTGAAATGGGGAAAATATTCCGTTTGTGCGGTTGTTCTATATAGTATATTTTCGGGTAGCAAATATTATTAGATTATGTTTTAATCAACAGCTACGAGGGGCTCGGCGACCATTACTCAAAGCTGACGTTAAGTGGCTAATTCGATTGTTCTGTGTGCGTGCGTGTGTTTGTGCATCGGCCCAGAGCGTGAGCCCCTTTGCCTGGGGGCTCGTAAACAACACCCTCGATTCCATATCATCGCTGATTTTATTTGCAATGTTTTTTAATTGCCTTCGACGAACAACTTTTCACTAACAGATATACGCTCAGCTCAGCTCAAAAATAAATTATTGTTTTCTCGTTTCCATTTTTGTTTCTTGCTTCTTTTTTTTTTGTTTTAGGTAATTTGTTTTTCCAATAAATTTTAAGCGTTTTGTTTCCTATTGGGTAAGTTTTTGAAATATGACCTTTTAAAAATTTCAATTTTTTAACATTACCTTCTTCAAATTTTAAAAAGCACCCTATATTTTTTAATTTTTATTTGCTTTTGGTTATGTCTTCAATAAAAAATCATTTGATTTGAATTTTTATATGCTGAAAACTAATTGAGACATTATTTTTTAGCGAAAATTTAGAAAAATACGCCTTCCTGAAATAGTCTTGAAAACTTTTAAGGACGTTACTGCCATATTTGTTTAATATTAACTCTATTTTTTCATTGTACCTTGTACAATGTAGTAACAAAAATTCTCATAAAAAAAAAGAAAGACCCATTTGGATTAATTATTAAAAAAACTAATTGTAGTACCTAACATACGCAAATTTAAAAAGTAAGCAAAAAGTTAATTAAGCCCTGAAAAAATAAAGCAGAAGTATTAAAGGAAAGATTAAGTTTTCCCCAAGGGGTTGACTCGTTCCGATTGTGACTTATTGGAGTTGAAACAGCAGCGGACAAGAGATTAAGGGATCAGATCAGCGTCCATCGGCCTCGATTAACGTCAACAGGCGTTTAAAAGATTCAAGCAACGAACTCTCAAAGACCAAAACCAGAATAATGCATAAAAGAAAAGACGGACGATAAAATACGAAAGACGCGTTAATTACTAAGAAACCCTTGGATAAATTACTCTTTGTATAATTGTCCCTGTAGTATAGTGTCATCATTTCTCGGGTGGTCGTATACAGCATTCAGTCTAGACGACTGTTTACCTGATGATGGTCGGATGGCAGCAATTTTTGCTCTTTTCGTCGTCCGTACCGTACGATGGATGCATCCGTCCGAGCGAGGCCATTCATAAAATCTACACTACTATACAGAAGAAGAGTAGTGTGCGGACCGGACCGGACCGGACGTCGTCATTTTACGATCGTGCCAAAGCAAAGACAAGACCGGCAATCGAAAAAAGTGGAACCGAATGAAAGGTTCAATCCCGAAATCTCTAATCACGATTATTAGTCGGTAGTGTTTCTCTCAAACCGAGGAAATCACAAGCGACAACCTGATATTTTGCAACTTCCTTTCCGAACTTTTTCTCACACTATATACACAGATTTTATTTTGAAAATATATTCCTCCTTTACCAAAAACACATTTTTTTAATATTGACTATAATAATTTCGTAATAATTTGCTACAAAAGTAAAAAGCTACCAAATGAAAAACAACTAAACAGTATAATAGAAACGTCAAGTGCATCAAAGAGTCGCATAGTAGATAGGGGGGTTTTTGTTAAACGTTAAATGTGTAATGCGCTACATATTGTCATCTATTATTACATTAAAAAGCAATCGAGTAGCAGAGAGAAACAGTTCATAAAGTCACCCCCTTTTCGATCTACTAGTGAATTGTTAAGGCCTCGGAGGCGAGTGGCTAGCGAAGGGCAGCATCAGCAATACGGAGCATCGGCTATACAGAAAACAGAACACAGTACGGTACGTAACGTACGCACCGAGAGTGAGATCACATCGAGCGACACTTAATTGATCCCCGATGATTGGGGTTGCGCACCCGAACGCCTTTTCCTCCAACTCACGGGTATTTAATTTCAAAAGAGCGCACACCAACCAACACCCATCCGCATCGGCAGCAACAGTCGATGGACCATGGGAAACGCATCTAATTCATTTACTATGTCACCGTCTGATTCATTTATCAGCCGAGGGACCTTTGCACAACGCTAAATAAAGTACCACGCCGATTCTCTACAATTATTCTTACTACTGCTTTGTCTATACAAAGTGTTTTATTTTGCAATCATTTAAATCCTTTTTATTTTCAGAGGATTATTATTGAAAATAATTCTTTTTATAAAAAAATAATCGCTGAAAAGAATTTAACAATTTTTAAATTATATTGATGTAATAAAACTTTACGAATTTAATGTTTATACTTCTTACTTCTTTCTTATCAATAAAAACAAACAAACAAAGCGAATTTAACAAAAACTTAACATAATTTTAATATTAAAGCAACTTTTCTTAAATTAAATTAAGGTGTGCATTAAACACCAGACCTGACAGCAAGAAAAACATATTTTTTAAGTGAAGACTTAAGGTTTTGATAAGAATTATTACTAAAATTAATTACAATCCAATCGATTGAGTCATTTAACGAAACAGGCGGACTTTTATTCGCCTACGCAACACCCAAATCAGTCCGAATAAGCGGAAATGAAACCGCAAATGCGCTCCAATTTGTAGGTGATTTGTGGTCGGTGGTGAAATGTCCAGCAGTCAGCACTATAATTGCGCGTATACAGGTTGAAGATTTTTTAAACCAACCGAAACTTAAACTGAAGACAAGAAGATTCAGATGATGCTGATAGTAATTAGGTATCCTTCGCTTTGCTTTGCGTGATATCCTGTTTTTGTGTCCTTAATTTTGAGTGCGGGAGAAGATCAGAACTTTCTCGACGAGGCACCTGCATCAGTTGCATGCAAGGGTGACTTGCGTGGGCATAATCTCTCTGCTATATTGGTCGTGCGAAACGGACGACACTCAATTTATGAAAATAATTCTATAGGCATATCGTATAGGTAGTAGTGGAGGTGGTGGTGGTGGTGTCTGTTCTCCGCACACAAAACAGGAAAAGCACAATTCAATGAAAACTAATAATAATCGTAATGACATGGTATATCTATGTATAGGAGATAAAGGTATACATAATAATCGAAATGATACTCTACTCTCTTGTCCGTGTAACAACTAATACATACAAATCTCTCTGTTTTTGTACCTATATACTTACTGTACGTGAGAGACCGCCGTTTCGTTTTTTGTCGCCGGCTTTGTTTTTCTATTGGAAATTACGAAAGATTCGTTTGGCATGTAATTATACCATTTGCCATAGTTTAATGTTGTCTTCCGGTCATTCGACAAATTGTTGTATGTTATGTAGCCGCATTATTCTCATGCAACTGTTTATTTGATTCTATATAAATGATTAGACGCATATTTTTGCATTTTGTATTTTAAAAGTAAGGTATCTATTACAAAAAAATTCAGGATGACACTCAAATTGATACCAAACTCATATCACTTTATTTATTTATTAAAAGATTTTATAAATTTGAACACTAGACTAAACCATAAAATGATATTTCCGATTGATTGATATACAGGGTGGCCATTTTCTCAACCCGTATATGGGTAACTTCTACAGTTTTAGAGCTATGGATTCGGTTAAATGGACAAAAATGGGCAGAATTTTATGCCTTATATCCTTTTACAAAAATCGGATTTGTCTCCTAGTTCCCGAAATAACCAGAAAATCGTAAATTTTTTTGATAATTTTTTCCCAGAAAACTATTTGACATTGAAAAAAAACTAAAAAAATTTCCTAAAAGATATTTTTATGTGCAATCTAAATAATTTTACAAAATGTTCATAGCTCGCTTGATTTTCGAGATAAAAAATAAACTTAGGTTTTTTTAAATGGAAACCATAGTTGGCTATGGGCTTATCAAATTGCTTATTTTTTTCTAAT
>JASKGO010007599.1:0-37513 GCA_030556065.1 Holobus sp. GC000080 | reverse complement strand
ACTACACATACGCGGTGTCGATGACCGGAAGCAACATACCTGTTATTGTTGTGCTCCCTGATTTTAGCCCATCGTCTGCAATTCAGATCGCTGCTAATTTGCTTCGGCATTTTCATCGTGATCGCCTCACTGTTGGGCGTACTTTGCGTCGTGGAAATGCACCTCTTTCCGGCAGCCGAAATCATTCGCTGCACCGGTACCGTTTTCGTAAACATTTTCTAAAGTTTACTGTTTCAACTAGTATTTAAGTCTATGCAGTTTCAATTATTGTTAATGTCCACGGAAAACAAATAAAATCATAAATGCCTACACTGATAACAACGGCGTTTTCTGTTGTCGTTTTCGTTACGACTTACGATTCACGAAACTTGGAAGTTGACGCGCTGCTTGTGAGGAATTAACTGAACAAGACGCGAGCTTCTCATTCACTTTATAACCGGTATACAATGTATTGTAGATATTCAGCAGGCCGAGTAGAAAGAGATGCGAAAGAACAAGAATAAGAGGGACAGCAGCGTCAATGGATGGGTCGCAATTAGTATTTTTCTCTGTACCGATATTTATGCTAAGTGGATGTATTGTACCTGCAGTGCGTACGTGACGCGATGCATTACTTTAAGAAGCGGACCGTAAAAGTAAACTGAAAACTTTCGAGCCATCGGAGCCGATTTATATTGCACTTGATTGACTGTCGTCGCTATGTTCCGTTGCTTGGCGACTGTATTTTAAACTTTTAAACGTAAAAAAAAGTGTTATCGCTTTTAAGGCTATTTACATTATAATTATTGTAACTACTTAAATTAGTTACGTTTTCAGTGGTTTTAAGCGACACGCGTAATATATTAAATTTTTTTCGTCAACAAGTTTTGTCATTTGTTTAACATTGTTATTAATAATATAAATGTGGTTATAGATGTTATTTTTTTAAAAGAAATTAGTTTATTTATTTAAAGAATCTTTAAATTACTTTAATGAATCAAAAGTTAAAAGTAATGGTCAAATTTGGTGATGGTGATTCATCTTCATAAGTTTAGAAAAAAGCATGGATGAAGATTGTAAGGAATTCTAAAAAAAAAATTAAGCTTTCTGTGAACAACAAAGTAATGTAAATAAGATAATAATCGCTGGCGATTTCAATATTAATATAAGTTATTAATCTAAAGTTAAGTTTTAAACCGTTGAAAATTCCATAATTTTGAATTCACGCTTTTCATAAAAAAATCAGTAAATTCTGAGAATTTTCGCTTTTGAATTAAATGCGTCTGTAACAGGGCATTAAATATGAACCTTAACCTTTATTCTACGAAGCTGAAGCAAAAAATCTAATTAGAGACGAGAGAATAATAATTCAAACATCAAATACCGATAGTTAACAAAATTTTACCTTTTTTGTCACCCAAAAACTTAAGAAAATTTTCAAAATACTGATGCCATGGTTACTATGGTTACCATTAAAAAAAAATTGATTAATTATTTAGATAATATTTTAAAATATCTATTATTAATTACTATTTTTCTATCTTAAATAGTTCTCTTAGAATTAATGATCCATATTTATTTTATGTCCCTATAGTTGTCACAAAGAAAAAAAAAGAAAAAAAACTGGACGTGACTAGAACAAAACTATCTATTTTTTTTTTTAACGAACGTGGGCCAACAAAGAAAATAAGAAAATAATTATTACACCTTTAGAAAAGATAAAATTAGTTACTTAAATAAAAATTAAATAATGACTATATGAACATTAATAATAATATTAATAATTAATAAATAATTATTAATAATAATAAATGGAAAAACCAATCACGAAGCAAATAAGTGATTTTGCCGGCACTTTTAAAAAGAGAAAATATCTAAAAACATAGCAAGATAATTACCTAGCGTAAAAAAATACTTAAAAAATCAGATCAAGGTTTCCAATGCAAATATTTTAACATTTTTTTAAATATTTAAATAATAAATAAAAACAAAGTGAAATAAAAAGCAAAAACTACCAAAAACCTCTGATGCGCTCCTATTAAAAAAAATCACAATAAATACATAAAAATAGAATTTTTCCTCCAAAAATATATTTGGTATCAATAAATATCATATTTCCTCGTAACACTTAGATAAACGAGAAGCGTCCATGGAAATTTTTAAAGCTTTCTTCACGCGTCGATATAGTTCTGATATGATGCGATTTCTTATCACTTGGCCAAGCCAAGGCGAGGGGGCGATTCACCAATCTACATATTATACATTACATACACTCTTATAAATAACATTCAGTCATTCAATCGTTCAGTTATTATATATTATAATGATAATAATAACGACACATAAAATGAGAATAAAAATTATATCCATAAAGCTATTACGGTATATCAACTAAATTTGGTGAAAGATTATTAACCTTATGATGAGCTCCGCTCCGCTGTTATTAAATAAATTAATTGATAACGTGCGTTCTGTGTGTGAAAATAAAGCGAGCCTGTTGATAACACATTATGTACATAATTACTTATATGATTACACAAACAAAAAAAAAAAAAAGGAGCAGGAATGCACGATTCACGTGATCGAAAAGTTATTAATGTTGTTTGTTGGATGGTGTTGGTGTTGTTTTTTTTTAATAGCGTTGAATCGAATGCTGTACCCCCAGTGTTGTTTATGTAATATTGCGATTAAAATGAACGGAATGTAAATGTCGTGGTATAACACAATAAAATATAAGAATGGAAGTCCTGAGAAAGATCACGTACACAATTGATATTGTTTTTTAAGACGCACTCAGTGCAATCAGTCGATTTTATTGCTGTTATTATTTGAATATTAGATGATTAAAGTACTTTATTGTTAATTCAATTAACATTATTGTCTTATTTTAAAAAGTATACTCTTTATTTGTAAATTCCTCTAGGAAAAATTAAAAATGTATTAAAAATGATCTATGAGACAAATAAATAGAGTACAGACTCTGTTTTTTATTTAGCAAATTAATTATTGATATACGGGGGTCCCATTTTGAGGTGAATCGCATGGCTGTCTAATTGTTAGCTTCTTATTTGTTAATAACAGTGCTTGAGATTCGCTTTTGCAGGAATACATTCTTAACAAACTTTTGTTTAAAAATTTTAATTATATGTTCTATAATTCCCGAATTATCCCGAAAAAAAATATTGTAAATTGACGATTTTTTTCGTAATTTATTTCAAGAAAACTATTTAATATTGAAAAAGAAAAGAAAAATTGTTTCCAATAGACATTTCTAAATATAATCTAATTCATTTATTAAAGTTTACGCAGCTTATTTTTTTTTTACTTTTTTATTTTTTTGAAAACAATAAACTAATGATTTTTTAAATGGAAAAACTATTGTTGGTCATGGTCTTCTTAAATAGGATTTTATTCTAATTCTGACGATATTACTCTTTGCATGTTTATACAATTAATAATTTGATAATTTCTGTAAAAATTAAAAACATTTTTTATTTTAATAATTATTAGCAGGATTTAAATTTTCTAATCAATAATAATAAATCAAATAAATTATAAGAAGTGAAGAATAGTATTCCTAAAAAAAAATATGGCAATTACAAAGAAATAGTAATATCGTTTTATTTCTTTGATATAATTTCTTTGCAGAACATTTTTTATCCATATCAATTTTTTTCGTAGGGGACGTTTTTCTTTAAGGAGTTTAAGTCCCATTTAAAATATTAGTCTGATTATTTCAAACAATGAGGTTTTTTTAATTTATCAGTAATTTACAAAGATAGGTTTAAAAAGAGTTGGATCGTTGGATTCAGAAAAAGTAAGCTATTTAATAAGACCACAGCTAACTATGATATCCATTTAAGAAAATAAGATTTTAAGCTATGTCAATTATTATTAAATTAATTAGATTCTATTTAAAAATGTCTGTTCGAAATAACTATTACAATTTTCTTATAAAAATAGTTTTTTTTTTAATATAAATTATGAAAGAAATCGACAATTTTCAGTTTTTCCGGGATAATTCGGGAACCTTTAGCCATATTTAGTTTTTACAAGCAGAAGTACATTGACCAAATATTCCTACAAAACTATGCAAATTTAACCGAATCCCTATCTCAATTCTTAAGCCAAGATAGCCATAACATGCAATTCAAAATGGGACACCCTGTATCGGCAGAAATATTTAAGTACTTAAGAGTTTTGTTGTAAAAAAATATTAAAAAATAAATAAAGGAAAAGGATGAAAAAATGTAAAGTTAATGGTCAGAACAATATTTAAAAAGCAGGAAACGTCCTTTGCTAATACGATAAAACGCAGAAAAGTGCAAATATTCGTTATAGGAAAGTGTGGCACGTGCCTGTGAATAAGGTCGCCAGTGTTAATTAATTTTGCGTTTAAGGTAGTAAATAGTAACAGCAGATAATATCACCACAAGTGCATAGAGCAATTATCTAACTATAACTACTTACTAAAACTACTTCAGAACAATTCCAAAACTAAAAAAAAACTATTGAATCTAATTTTATTTACAAATGATTTTTTATGCTGATGCAAAAAAACTTTCAAATAATATAAGAACTATAAGGCTGCATTTTCGTTTTATTTATTTTTATAACAAAAAAAAAACTAAAGGGTAACCATGAAGTGTATTTAATTCAGTTAATTTCATTTTATTGTGCTAAAATTTTATACGAAATTTATGGCTAATAAATATTGGTCAACAGGAAAAAAAGTAAAAGCTTATGAAATGCTTTGCATAAAGCAATACACTGTCTTTCGATTAATAAATAACAATAAAACGAAGCATCTCTGACGCATAAATAAAATTTCGTAACACTTCTATCAATATTTATCGCTAATCCATGTCCTATCCCAAAATCGAACGATTGCCTCCATAATAGCGCTACTGTTTCAACATTTCAACAAATAGACAAATGGTTAAATCACGCGTTGAAGCAGTGAACATTTACCATTATAAAATTAATGTATAAGGAAAAAAACGGAAAGTAATGTTTCCTTTGATAAATATTTATAGTTGCTAACATTAGAGTGCAAATTATTCGTTTGTAATATCATTTGCAAAAATTATACTAGAACTCAAAGTGTTTAAACTTTTAAATTTTAAGCTAAATTATAAATTATTCTTTTTAGTGTTCAATTTGTTTTTTATGTGTGTAAAAATAAATTCAATAAACAGTAGTTGCTAACTTGGGAAGGAAAAGCGATAATTTAGTAAAGCAATATTTAACAATAATCGAAGTTTAGTACATGTCTTTAATGTTTACCCGAAATTTGTTTTTTTACAAATGACGTCTTTATGACGTCCGTAACTCCTTACAAAGAATACCATAACTGCAGGATTCATTTCGTTATTTACAAACCATTTTTTTTTAATGAAAAATTCGGATTCATCTGAGACACTGTAATATTAAAAAATAATAAGACATTATTCAAGATTAATTGGCGGAAATATTAATTTTGTACCACTTCAGGTCAAACCGGAAAATGTAAAATAATATTTTGTTATATGCTAATTGTACTTTTAAACTGTTATTAGAAGGACTAATTTTTAATAGATAAAACTTAATTTTCATTTTCACTTTAAATTATTTTAATAATTTTTTTTTTTGTAATTATTTTAATTGAATAAATAAAGTTTTTTCAATGAGAAATAAATTATAGAAAATAAATCGACATAAGTATGTAAATATTTCTGCTCTAAAAAGTATTCAGCAACGTTGGTATTGTTCAGGCCATAATTCATTTGAGCGCGTTTTCAATGCAATTACCTTTATTAATATTATTAGGTACTAGAGCTACATACAAAACATTAAAAGGTGCCATCAATAAAAGGAAAATTACTAACTGTAGCTCCTAAAATGTGGTCATTCATGTTTAGTTTTACACTCAAAATTCATAAATAACAGCCATTCGCTTTGATCCTTTTCAATTTTCATGTACTATTATTATAACACGTAATGTGCTAACGGTGCAGATGAGCCTTTAATTAACTATTAATGCTAGATTAATTTTCACAATGTCTGATATTCATTATTTGTTAAAGCATTGAACTTTTATACTTTGGAATGAAAATTTTTTTCACCATGAAAATGACCACAAAACTAACAAATTTATTGGTTTAAAATGTTTAATGATATAAATTTATTAAAAATGTCATAATATTTTAAATTTAATGAAATTATTAATATTTTTTCTGTGGAAATCTAAGAAAACTTATTTAATCATTTTAATTCCAAAAAAATGGAATAGAAACAATGCTTAAATAATTATTGATGGCTAATAAATAATTAACAATCGTTATTTAACAAACCAATGCAATTCAATTACAAGAACAGATAATACTTCTGATATTTTTCAATTTAAAATAATTTACTGTTTATTTATTCAATTAATGTAATTTATACTCTTTGAAACCCTGTACTCTACAGCTACTTTACAACAAAAAGGAATAAATAATTTGTTATGTCATTTCGAAGAACGAAGAACAATAAATTCAATTCATTGAAAAACAAAAGTTTTTCATAAAAATCGTCCTGTTTTTAATGATCTAATTATCGTTTTGTCTTTATGTGTCAATGCCAAAATATTTGCACAGATAGTCAATTAGTTTTCGGAAAATTATATACGCTCACAAAAACGCGACTGAACTGAATGAAAATTTGGCATTGATTACGAAATCGGCAAAACTTTTAGTTCCGACTCTCGTAAAATTCAAGTAATTAATTTAAATATTTCATTTTGGGACTTTAGGGCATGGAATTAACGATAGTAATGGTTAGTTAAATGACCTCTCAAAACAACAGCCTTGCAATAAATAATTCCCATTAATTACTTATTGTCATTTATTTGAATCATTTTATCATGAATTAAAGTACATAACTTATAGCAGTTTTTGTGTTTTTTTTTTTTGTATTATATTAGGCACATTGAATTTTTACTTAAAAAAGCTTAAAAAATTGTGTAGCATGTAGATGAAAGAGTTGCTTTGGGTCACAAAGACAAATTTGCATTATAAAACAAATCTGTTAAATATTTAACGTCGCTTTTATTTGTTCAGTTTAAATGAATTAAATAACAACGGGTTTTGTATACTTTTCATTAGTTTTTTTTTTCTTCATTTTTTAGCAATTTTTTCGTTTTTTTTTTTTCAAAATTCTTCAATTTTGCTGACGGAAATGTTTATGTTTCATAAATAGGAATAAAGTTACTACGCTTTTTATCATTTATAGAATTTTTTTCTAAGACAATTTCAAAATTTTGAAATGTTTAAAAAGAATTGCAAATTCAAACCAAACAAAAAAAAAACGATCAAAAAAGACATTCACAAAAAAATCCAATACAACTTTAACTCTTGCGTCAACTTACAATCAAATTTGAACTAATTAAAAACAGCAAAAAGTCCAAAAATCTCCTTATTCATTCGAAGAAATGTTCTTAAAATTTTGAAATATGAAAAAAAAATTGCTAATTCAAAAAAAAAAGGATTAAAAAAAAGACACTTGCAAAAAAGTTCCAATGCAACTTTACTCTTGCGAATTCTTTCTCTCTGTCACCAACGCAAACGTGCAGAAATTCCAAATGGAAAAAAGATAATAATAATAATAATGAAAAAAATAGCGATGAACAAAACGAACACCATTCGTGTTCTTGCACAAGCGGTGATGATAGGCGAGTAATGACCATCCAGTGACCTGAACTGCTTTCCCGGAAGCACATGACAAAAGAACATCCGGACACACACGGCAAGGCCCCCATCAGCATCCAAAAGGCAAAATTATGCGTGTCTATGCAGATCATCAGTCGGTGAGAATTGGTGATAGCGACCGGAGCAAAAAAGAGCGACACTTGTAAGTATCTATACAATACACATAATCCCAATTCATTGGCATGCACTTAACTTTCGGGGGGCAGAAGCAATTAAACACCTTCTTCTTTAGAGAGATAAACAAGTGGAGGTGGTGGTTGGTGGTGGAACGAAATGCTCTATAGTGCTCAGCGAAGAGTAGCCCGGTGGTACTATTATAAAACGAAATCGAACCCTTCGAACGCAACTAGTTTTAGTTACGCAACCAAACTTTAAAAAACTTTAATGAATTTATTCAGTGACAATACTATACTGATTATACCAGCAAATAAAGTGCGGCTAATATCGATATTGATTACACCAAATAACGAACGATCTTTGTGGGTTTCTAAAGCGGGGGTGAGTTTTTACCACTTTCGAAAAAATTTTGATCTATACAGTTATTACTTACATTTTGCGTCAATATTCACCAAAATAAAAGTTCTCACTAAACTAAAAAAAAAGTTCCGAAAAGATGTCCTTTATATACCAGTCTCTACACATAAGTGTAGGTAATACCAAAGATACAACAAAAAAAGATTCATATCGCCAGTAAGAAACGGTTCAGAAAGGCGCATTTTTAGAAACGGGTCAAAGGTGAGAAGAAAGCTATAATTTTAGAACGACGGCTCGGGAAGATACATTTCCGGCTTATCGTAGCCCAACTCTTCGGGAGTATCGATGCCCAGCTCGCAAATGCAAGGCGTGATTTCTTGGATGAGCCAAGGGTAGATTTCGGGCGCGCGTTGGCCGCACTTGTTCTTCAACGCTTCAAGAAATCGGACGGCCACAGCGTAATCGTTAATGCGTCTGCAGGCGGCCAGGGCAGCCATAATAACCGTTGGATCGGGAATCAGGTCCAGACCTAACAAGTCGTTCATCCCTTGGCGTACATCCCACCCATCTATATCAGCTCTATTGAAGAAATCCAGAAACCTAAAGCGCCACACTTTGAGATAATAAATGCATAATAGCAGTACTTTTTGGCCCTCGAAAATCGAAACAAAATTTTTGCACAATTGAAACAACAAAAAAACAAGGATAATCATATATCAGCAGGATCAGAAAAAGGATAATTTCGCAATCGGTTTTATTGTCCACCTATACTGTATTGCACATACCTGCATTCCATTTCATCATCGGTGCTGTTCAACACGACACTGTGATGCAGTGTGCGTGCTCCTCGCGGAATCAACGTTCTTCCTCCGTGTCGAAACATTGCTGATCCGATGGTTCGCAACCAGCTCTGTACCAAACAAAAGCACAAAATTCAAATATCAAGTTATAGCAAACTAATAAATACTACAAGAATTTAAGATTCAAAAGTTTTACATTCTGGCAAAATGGCATTAGCAGAATATAAGCCTTAATTTCAAAAACTTTTCGAAATTCCCAGAGATTTGCAATGCATTTTTCATCCCTAAGCTTCTTGCTTAAACAATAAAAAATAAAGTATCAGAAATTAAATCTTACAATATGAGAACATAGATTAGTTATGGAAATGCTGCTGCTGATGACAATAATTGCAAAGAATGTGTCATTGGTGAATGTTCTGCATGGCTTCTCTTAAGCGATGGATGACAACAGATAGAACAAGCATCCACGTAGCTCACCATAAGCACATCAGGTGCCATGAGCTTATTTCTCTCTGTGTGTGTGTGTTTGTGCGCTCAGGAAACCGAGTTCCGGTCATCTCTTTGTTCGCTGCGTCCCCGCGACTAACACGCGAAACTTATTTTATACACACATTACCAATTTTTCACATTAATCTGCTCTTTATTTTTTATATTCAACATATCGTCATTACAATACCTACATACTATGTATACAGGTGCACAACAGACAAAAAGCAATAAGTAAACCGCGCACCGAAAATTTTAAATCACCAAATCGTTTTTTTTTTCATCAAAAGAGCCTTGGCGAAATTTAAATTTGTAACGGTAAAAAATCTCTTTGTAATTTAGAGCAAAATTTTGCTCCATTATAACTGAAAATTATTTCTTTGTTGGGCTTTTCTTTTTTTATTATTGGAGACCAATGACCAAAAATGAAATCTTAAGTCTATCGATTTGGAATTCATTCTAATTTGGATCAATGTAAATTTAGATAATGCTGTTCTTTTAACAATCCGCCAGAAATAACAATAGTAAAATCCAGTGTGGGAAAATCGATTTTTTCTAAAGCATAATACTCTTTTACTGATGTTTAATAGAATAGTAACAAAAGTACTATAATCAAAATAATCAACAATCTATTATAATTAGCTAATCAATTACTCTAAGCGCACAAATACAACGAAACAATTACACAAAAGTGGAATAATTGCATATTGTTTCAGGTGGATGTAGAATAAATAATGTCCAGATAGTGAACGCGACTATCCTTACCATTTAGACATTGTATTCAAAATGAAAAGTTACCCTTACGTTCCCAGTATGGTACAAGCAATCACTGTACTTACGGTCCTGAAGATGATGACCAAAGGTATACTCGATATTCAATTAAAATTATTTCAATTATACAAATTTTTCAATTTTTCCATATTTTTATTTATTTTATTTAATTGATTTAATTTAAAAAATTAAAATAATGTTTATTTTGTATAAATATTTTACTTTATTGATTTATTAAAAAAAAAAAAAATTAAAAATAAAGCTCAAACATCCTGCGGCACGGGCTCGATGAATGGAAAAGTGATGTACGAAAGATTGCCCAATACGCAACTACAAGGCTTCGACGATGACATTGTCAGAGACACCGCGCCACCCTTCATGGTCCTGGAAAAGTGCCAGGACCTCTGTTTACGAGACCGAGCTTCCAATAATATTGTACGGACATGCACGTCGTTTGATTTTCAACCAGGTAGCCGGATCGCCACATTTAACGGCGGCCCCGAATACGAAGAGTCCACATGTTATCTAACAAGAGAACAGGCCGCCCCAGAGGGAATTGGAAATCTTATGTTGGTCCCCAACAGTGTTCACTTTACAGAAATTTGCATATCATGTAAGAAAACAAGTTTCCAAAAAATTGCAAAAGTTCTCATCATTACTTTTTATTAATTTATACTAAATAAACAGCCAATAGGCCCGATCGAGAATGTCCGAATCGGAGGTACATTTTCGAGAGGCATCCGCGGAAGAAACTAAAACTAATGCCGGCCGACATAAAAGAAGTGCAAGCTTCCAATAGAAGCGAATGCGAAGACAAGTGTCTCAACGAATTCAGTTTTGTTTGCCGTTCCGCTTCATTCGATTCCGCCATGCGAATGTGCACCCTAAGCAGATTCACCCGAAGGACCCATCCGGAACTTTTGGAAGACGACCCCAGTTCGGACTATTTGGAAAACACCTGTTTGAATGGTAAATTTTAAGAGAGTTTGCAAGAGAAACGATTTTTTTAGGGCGCCTTTTTTAAATGTAACTAATCTACAACAACATCAAAAATCTTGTAGCTGAGCGCCGTTGTGACGGACTGGCGGTATTCATAAAGGAAGAGAACAAACGCTTGGGAGGTCCGTTCGAGGTGGACCTCTTCAGCAACATCACCTTGGAGGATTGTCAAGGAATGTGCGTGCGAGCTGAAAAATACTTTTGCAGATCCATAGAGTATGACGAAATGACAAAACAATGCACGATATCCGAAGAGGATTCCATATCGCAAAAAGACGATATAGGAGTGAGCAGTAGTCCGACGCATCACTTTTACGATTTCGCATGCTTGGATAGCCGTAAGAGCGAACGAAAATGTAACAATAGATAGGCATGGCTAATATGTTAGATAATTTTCAATTTGCAGCCCGCGGTTCCGAGTATCCCGACAACTCGGTCACATCGCATCTTTTCACAGGCAAACGACCCGACACTGCATTTCAACGCTACCGCAATAGTAGATTAGGTGGCGAACATCATTCCGAAATTTCCGGAAGATCTCTTAGCGAGTGTCTGGACGAATGTCTGAGACAGCCGAGTTTTCAATGCAGGTCGGCCGTCTACAGCGAACGCTACCGCACATGTCGCTTGAGTCGTTTCAATCAGAAAGACGGAATGAGAATCATCTACGATGCCGATTACGACTATTACGAAAACTTGATGTGTACGTAACAACTATAATTCAATTTTATTTTTTCCATTCGTTAAAATTTGAAAATTAAAATTTTAAATTAAAATTTGAAAATTAAAATTTTAAATTAAAACTTGAAAATTAAAAATTACTAAATTTGCTTTGAATAGTGGGATCAGATAGTGAAGGCTCCGGGCATAAACCTGATGGACCTTATAGACCAGACCAAGGAAGACCTGGTTATCGGCCCGGTGACAGATACCCACCAGGTCCTTATAGACCTGGAGGTGGAGATCGGTATCCTGGTTATGATAATAGAATTCCCGATAATAGATTCCCTGATGACAGATACCCTCCAAGATATCCACCAGATTATCCACCTGGGGGTAGACCACCACCACCACTATACCCTGATGACGATCGTTACCCCACGGGACCAGATCGCTATCCTCCTGGTCCAGATCGCTATCCTCCTGGTCCCTACCCTCCTCCTGGACCACCAGGTCGATATCCTCCTGATGATAGGGATAGATATCCCTCTAGGTATCCAGCAGACCGTTATCCCGACAGATACCCTTCACGCAGGTATCCTGATAGAGACCGAGATGGATACAGGGACCGATATGGAGGTAGAGAACGTTATCCCGATCGTTACGATGGCAGATACGGAGAAGGTGACCGTTATGGTGACAGAGACCGATACGGTGATAGAGACCGATATGGAAGTCGTTATGGAGGAGATCGATACATGCCAGGAAGAGATTACGATGACCGATACGGCGGCGGAAGAGATCACTACCTACCACCAGATGACAAGACATCCCGAAGATATCCCGGATATCGGCCAGGATACAATGATTACGATAGAAGAGGAGGTGGTGGTGGCGGCACCCGGCACAGACCACCATACAGTTACTACGGCGATGACAGAGATGGAGGCAATCGGTGGTTTTTCCGGCCGGATAGGAGGCCCTGGGGTCGACCTTTCGAAGACCGGCCTCCATTCGACGGACCACCTGGTCCACCTGGTCCACCAGGACCTGGTGTGCACAGACGTCCCTTTTCTCCAGGACCCGATGGTCCCATATATCCTGAACCAGGTTACGGTGTGAAACCATTGCGATGCGACGAAGGCGAAAACTTTAAACAAGCGGGCGTCAGACAAAGAATACGCAAGGATTTCGTAAGGAGATTTATAGTGACCAATTCCCTAATAGATTGCCAGCAAGAGTGCATCGAAACCCGGGACTTTATATGCAGAAGTTTTAATTTCCGCGAAGGACCACCTGCTTATGATGCCGAAAGGGAAAACTGCGAACTCAGCGATAGAGATTCAAGGGAAATAGATATTAGTAATCCCCAATATTTCGAAACAACCGGCAACTTTGACTATTATGAACGTTCCGTCGGCAGACACGGCGGCGAAGAATGTTTAGATGGTAAACAAAAATAAAATAAAGAGGTAATCGACATTACATAGAAATGTTATTATCTTGTTTTAGTTACTCAAGTGTGTAATGACGACGGAATGGAATTTACACTTCGAACACCTGAAGGCTTTTACGGAAGAATTTACACGTACGGTTTCTACGATAGATGCTTCTTCAGAGGCAACGGAGGCACTCTAAATGTGTTGCGTATCAGCGGCTCCCAAGGGTACCCGGAATGTGGTACCCAGAGATACGGCGATACGATGACCAACATAGTTGTGGTTCAATTCAGCGATTACGTTCAAACCGGCAAAGACAAACGCTTCAATTTGACGTGTTTATTCCGCGGACCTGGAGAAGCAGTGGTTTCTTCTGGTTTCATCGGAGCGGGGTATGTGCTTCGAATCAAGCAGTTTTCAAAATATACATATTTATTAGTTTATCCGATAGCTCTGGAAGTCCCATCCCGATTGAATACCTGCCCGCGGAAAACACCCTGAGTTCCAAAGTCCGTCTAATGATTTTGTACCAAGGAAGACCCACAACAACCATTGCAGTAGGAGATCCTCTCACCTTCCGATTAGAAGCCCAAGACGGTTACAACTATGTCCAGGACATTTTCGCCACCAATGTGGTAGCACGGGACCCATATTCTGGCAGATCCGTTCAACTCATAGATAGATTTGGGTAAATATTGAAAGAAAATATTCGAAAATAAAAATGCATCCTAAAAATGTTTTTCCAGGTGCCCGGTGGACAGCTATGTCTTTCCGGAGTTGGACAGAGGACGTAGTGGAGACAGCCTGGAAGCAAGATTTAACGCTTTCAAAATTCCTGAATCGAATTTCCTGGTGTTCGAAGCTACTGTTCGCACTTGCCGCGACGGTTGCCAACCAGCTTACTGCCCTTCGCATAGCGGACGCGCTGACCCGTCCTTTGGACGCCGAAAGCGCGACATCAACAACACACTGTTGGAAATTGAAAACAACACAGTGGTGATATCCGCCGAAACCGATTTATTAAACGATACCACGGTATCATTCCCACCGGCTTCTGAAGAGGAAGACATCAGCAATGAAGACAAACAAGAACCGTCGGAATTTGTTCGCGAAATGATCGAAGTATTTGAATCCCGAGAAGAGTTGCAACAAGAGGCAAGACGTGCTGTTCCTCTAAGCGAATCCGTCTGCATTACCAGCGGAGAATACCAAGGACTAGTTAGTGCAATAATGGCCATGGCAGCCATTTTGATAACGATGAGTTTACTTGCGGGATTCGCATATAAAAAATATTGGACCGTACTGCAAAAGAACCTAATGGTCGACAGAGCCTCGTCGAGGGTTTCTTCATCGTATCCCACAACCAGAAGCAGCAACATCTCATCGGGGATATCAATTTTCAGCGGCGGATTTCAAAAACCGTTCAGTGCTTTCGGAAGAACACGCAATTTTCCAAGTCTGGCCAAGGAAGTGGACATCGACTGTCCGATGTCCGCTCCCGGAGGACCCTTCGAAGATCCCAGCGAGCCCATTTACACCGACCCGTCTCTGTTCGAACGTTCGCGTAGTTTAAGAAGTATTTCAGTGCCCCAAAAACGTCACCGTTCACCCAGCCAACAAATAAACTGATACGTAGGATGCGAAAGCAACTAAATATTCAACAAAAAAATCTCACTGATGAAAATGGATTGCAGTGCAATAATAAATTTTATTGCAACGGTGTTTCAACTATTAATTAAAACAAGTGAGAGAAAATTTCCTATAGCTGATTTTTAAAAGGTGCGTTTGTGCTCATTCAGTTTCTTTTTATGAGCAATTTCGTTACATCAAAAATAACTTATTATTTTCAAATAGTTTCTAATGTTTTTTTTTTATGTATCTACTATTCTATATTATAATGTTATACTCGATTATCAGCTCGCTAAAAGTTTTATGTGATTAGATAGCAAAATGCGCTAATTATTCTCTTTGCACAAACTTCCGTAAGCCAAGCGGAATTATTATTTTTTCTACTTGTTTTAAGAAAAATCTATACATTAAATTATTTCTTCGGTAGTTGTTAAAAATCTGCACCTGCACAAATCTTACGAGTAATATTCTAGAATAGGCTTTTAATATTTGTATTTCAATCATTCAAATTTCTGCAATGCACTTTTCTTAAATTAAAAAAACCAAAAATTTTAAAATGTATATAAAAGGCAATAAAAATAAGTTGATAGTTTTTAAGTTTTTTTTTTTTTGAATTTTTATTAGTTGATTGCTTTGAAAATTAAATAATAAAAACATCTAAATTAAAATAAAATAATTTATTAAACAAAACAAAAAAATAACACAAATTCAAAGTTGAAAACTTAAACAAATCAAAATTTAAAAATCTTAAAAAATATGATTCAAACAAAACAAAAAATTAAATTAAGCTTTTTCCGGGTGAAAAGTGGAAATCGATCAATTTTAAGAAATGGGACACTAAATTTAATTTTATGTAGAAGTCGACTCAATAAAATCGCTGCTATAAACTCCTACAATTTGTAACAGATATTAAATTAAACCTCTAATACAATCAATTCGCTTCGCTCGTGCTCCCAAAAATACTCGCTCGTTACACCCTTCATAGCAATACTAGTAACGTAATCCACTATTATGCATTTACTTTATGATTAATTAATCCGTTTCAAAAAAACATTTCATTACATCTTTTTATAATAACTTACGAAAATAATAAACTTATTATTTGCTGTATTAACTAACATTAATTGTTTATATTTCATAAACAAATGCAGTTGTTAATGTTAATGAAACAGAAACAGAAAAAGATTGTTACGCCAATGGATTGTTAATTTAGAAGTTTTCTAACCTATAAAACCAGAAGCCGCACTTTGCAGTATGTATTTTAAGAAATTATTTAATTGAATTGAAATTACCTAGGAGTGTTTCTGTATTGAAAATATTAGCCGCGAAATAATCAGTCAAATAAACTGTTTGCAAAAGATTGATCAGTGATGAAATAGTTTCATGGAGTACAAACATGAGTGATAAAATAAAAGTGTAAGTAACATACCATTTTACCACTATTTTCTTGAACAGCTTTCACTAAATCAAACTACAAGCACTGTAATTAAATGTTCTGACGTATCTGTTCTTTCAAGTTTTTGTTGATATTGTTGTTTGATTGATTAAAACAATTGAATATCACCCGGGTCCCGGATTACGGTGTTTTTCACTTGCGATTTCAAACGTTTGAAATGTTCATTGGCGTTACACTGACGTGGGCGCACTCTAAATAGCTAACATAATCGAAAAATAATTTCAGATTAATTTCCGGCGATGTGGAAGGGCAATTCAATGCGTTTTTCAATAAAGTTGAAGCCACAAACAAAAAAGCTGGCCCTTTTAATATTTTACTCTGTGTTGGTAACTTTTTTGGGGTGAATAATGTGGAATTTCAACCGTATAAAAATGGGATTAAGAAGATACCAATTCCCACTTATATTTTGGGCCCCAATAAGGAAGAGCACAGTATGTTGTACCCATCTGAAGAGGCTGATCTTTGTGAAAATCTATACTATTTAGGTTTGTTGTCTTGAAAAAAAATATTTTTATTGGTTTTTGTAAACTTTCGAGGGTAATTAATGTAATTTTTAGGCAAAAGGGGTTTGTATACAGTTACTGGAGGTCTTAAAATAGCCTATTTGAGTGGATTGTCCACTGATGGGCCTACAAATGAACACAATTTTTCCACTGAAGATGCTGTGGCTTTGAAAGATATTTGTCTAAGAAACAATACCAATTTCAAGGGGGTGGATATTTTATTAACATCCGAATGGCCGGAAAATGTTTTCATAAATACTAATAGCCAAGTGAGTTTATCTTTTTATTTTTCCCAGTTATAATTATCACGGTTTTTAGAATACACCAGAAATTTCCAAAACTTCACATTTAGTGGCTTGGTTATCTGCTCACTTAAAACCTAGATACCATTTCTGTGGATTACAAGGAGTTTATTATGAACGTCCCCCTTACAGAAACAATGAATTCGTTACAAGATTCATAGGTTTGGCCCGTGTGGCCAATCCTAAGAAACTGAAATGGTTATATGCCGCCAATTTAATGCCGTTGGAAAAAATGAAAGTTTCCGAATTGGTTCAGAAAACCACTGATGAAACTGAAAGTCCATACGATTTGGAAACATTAGATGCCAAAGGTAAGGAATCCGATATCTGTAATTCTGATAATTCTGAAAATTAACCGAAAAATTTGTAGTTTTCAATAGAAAACGCGTTGCGACACAAAAACAGCAATTTTTTTACGATATGTCCGCGGAAAACGATGGCGAAAGGCAGCGAAAAGGCAAAAGACAAAAGGTCGAATTCGATCAAAGCAAATGCTGGTTCTGTCTGGCCAGTCCATCGGTCGAAAAACATTTGGTGGTCACTGTTGGCACGTACGTTTACCTTGCAGTGGCCAAAGGCGGATTAGTGGATGAACACATTCTGATAAGTCCGATAGAACACCATCAGAGTGCTGCTGGATTAGATGACGACGTCTTAGAAGAAATCAAGGCTTACAAGGAGGCCATAGGGAAGTTCTACAAAATGAAATTGTCTAATAAAGTGCCGGTATTTTACGAACGTAATTATAAAACGTCGCACATGCAAATTCATGCTGTTCCTATTTCGGAAAAAGCTGTAGAAACTTTAAAGGAAACCTTTATGGCAAGTTTTTCCTTTTTTGCTTTATTGTTTCAATTTGATATTTTATTATTTTATATGTTTTTATTAAAAAAACATCAATTTATAGGATGAAGCTGATGGTAATGGTTTCGAATTAAAAGAATTGGATGCCAGTAACACTTTGAAGCAAGTGGTGGAAGCAAAGGTGCCTTATTTCGTGGTCGAGTTGCCGACTGGTGAGGCTTTGTACACGAAAATTAAACCGAGTATGGGCTTCCCATTGGAATTTGCTCGGCACGTTTTGGCTTCGCGACACGTCCTAAATATGCGAGACCGAGTGGAGTGGAAGCAATGCGCTTTGCCGGAAGAAGAAGAAATCGAATTAGTAAACAAATTGCGATCAGATTTCGAACCTTTTGATATATCCTAAAGTCTGAAAAGTCCTAAAAGGCAAAAAGGTGAGTCGATTACATCGATTACAATATTTTATTGAAAAGAGTTCAACTTAAAAGGGGACATTTCTAAAAAGTCCGTAAGATAAAAGTGCGAAAAACAAACAACAATAATAATATTTATAATAATATAAATCAGTAAGATGGAAAACAGGTAAAAAGTTTATATTTGTTCTGGATGTGTGGACGCACGTCTTCCTCCTGAAATTCATCATTATTATTTCAAAATTCTTCATCTCTTTAAGTAGAATAAAAACTGTTAAAAGTTAAAACTTACCATTTGCACTAGTTTTTCGAGAAACGGTAAAATTTTCATAAGTTCCGAATCGTTTTGGTCAACAAACCAACTCTCAATGGGTATGCCATTGTTCAGCTGCAAACCAACAATAAACAATAGTTTAATTACTTTTAAATTTAAATAAAGAAAATAAAACTTACGTGGTATGCAAATGCTTGTGGTGAATTATCAATAATAATAGTTTTGCTTAGATCCCTTCCCAAAATACTTAAATCCTTGATGTAATTGCCGTCGATGCAAATGCAATGTTCTCGGAACAGTCTATATTTAATCCACTTCCTTTGCGGGTCCAGTAAATTCAACAGTTTGTCTGCATAGATCCTTTTGCTGGATGTGAAGAGTATGACTTCAAAAAGTGAAGCCACTTTTTCCATAAACTCTTTGAAGAAAGGCCGGGTGCGCACGTAAACGGTATACGAGCAGTTGTGAAACAGCACGGGAAAGTGGAAATTAGCATCGGAGAGTTCTTGCAAGCTGCAGTGAACCAGGGTTTCATCCAAGTCCAAGACCAAGCTGAACTCAGGACTTGACCTTGTCTTCAAGGGAAGAGCAGGGTACTTGATGTGGGCATTTATTGTTGGCGGCGTTATGTGCTTAATCAATCCATAAGGAGTAATAACATCAATGCATGATCCATCATCCTGTTTCTCCTCCTCTATCTGCATATCACTTTCGGTGATAATTAGGCTCATTTAGCAGCTACATTTTCAGCAGAAACACACAAAAATTTGCTTGGATTTCCTTAGAAATTGGGTGATTTGCCAAAGGAACGTTGCGCTGCTTACATTTTTTGCCGAAACTACTATCTGGAATGATGCATTTTTTGTTAATTGTTAATTTTGGGCTTTGTTTTAATGCATTACCTGTGCCTATTGAATTGCTGCAGTAAAAACTCTTAGTTTTAAACACTGTTTTAGATTACAAACATGTTTTAATGCTTTTAGTGCTTCGGAAATTTTATGCTAAAGCTCAATGATTTCAATCAGTAGCGAATAAAAGCGTTTTGCAGCCTTTTTTCAGAAGAACTTTGTTGTTTTTGGATGCTGAGATTCCGAAAGTTGGTTAACGATCAAATCGCATGCGCGTCTATTTTTAGCTTGGTTCAAATAATTTGAAAACAGCAATTTAAAAAAATCAGTTTTTTGCTTATATTTACCAGTAAAATTATTAATAAAAACGATGTAATTGCCGCAACTGATAAATTTAAGCTTCCTTAATGCCTGTGTTTTGTAAATGTAACGGTTAAACCATTTTAAATTTCAAAAAAAGTAATCAAAAAATTTATTACTTTGTATGCAACTCAATTTACAAAAGCGTACACAACAAGTGATGGAATTTCAGGAGTTGATTGATAGAAAAGCTAATTGTTGACAAAATAAAAATGTCTTTTTGTAATATACTGGGGTGATTTAGAGAAATTTAAAATAATTTAGTATAAAGAAATTGTAATTCATTTTGCAAAAAAATGGCCAATCACTACGAAGTACCTTCATGGTTTGAGAAAAATATTAATTTTATAACAAAAATTAGGTTATAATAACAAAATATTTTTTTAAGGGCTGGAAAACCTCCGATAGGACTCCACTTGGATGTCTTAAAGGGAGACAAACTGATTCAAAAGTTAATGATTGATGAGAAAAAATGCTATCTTTTTGGAAGAAACGCCCAGATGAATGATTTTTGCATAGATCATGCTTCATGTTCTCGAGTCCATTCAGCACTAGTTTACCACAAGCATTTAGATAGAGCCTTTCTAGTTGATTTAGGAAGCAGTATGTTCTTAAGCAACTTATTAATGATAATGACAATGTAATTATATGATTGGTTTTCAGCACATGGGACATTTATAGGTTCCTTGAGACTTGAAGCTTACAAACCAACACAGTTACCAATCGATTCTGGCTTCCATTTTGGAGCGTCCACCAGGAATTATATTATTAGGGAGAGACCACAAGCTGGTGTCAGGCCAATCATTGATGAAATTGAAAAGGCTGGAGAGGAGACTGAGGGTGGTCTTTTAGGATTGCCAGAGACTGAATCAGAATTGGATGTAGGGCTTATTTTTTTAATTTTTAAAAGGTTTAAGTTGTTTTTGTTTTGTAGAATTTAACGGAGTTTAATACAGCTCACAATAGACGGATCTCAATGTTGGGCATATCGGACGACACCGAGAAGCGCACCAACAGGAAACGTAAGCGCCAAGGAGTCTCCTTCAACGAGGACGAGGAAATCATCAATCCGGAAGACATCGATCCGACAGTCGGTCGTTTCCGAAACCTCATCCAAACAACTGTCGTGCCCACGTCGCACAAGCGGCAAAAGTTGACGGAAGCAATAGGAATACCATCGACCGATCAATTCAAAATGCCGAAACCGATTCACACCGCAATCCCGCAGCTCTATCAAGACCTGCCACCGGAAACCAATGCAAATCAAGCGAATGCCAACATGTACAGTTCACTGAATTCGCGACTGGGAATGATGCTTCCTAATCCGGCGCCCGATGTCGACATGGAACCCACCTACAGCGTGCAACCGCCGCAATTCGCCCAACCAGCTCAACCGCCCATCGATTCTCTGGAGCCGAAGAAGAAAAAGTACGCAAAGGAAGCGTGGCCTGGCAAGAAACCGGCGCCGGCGTTACTCGTATAAAAATGCCATGGAAATTTATTGTCTCCTCTTCGTAAGTTTAGAAGGAAATAGATTAGTTTATGCGGTTTTATAAACAGTATCTACAAAGTCAGGAATGTTCCGAGTAAATGACCAAATCCAATTTCACGTCGTGCTCGTGCCTAGGTAGGGAATCGACGATTTGCTCCCTGAAGCATACGCCCACAGTGGTAGGCTTGTGGTCCTTTTGCAGAGCAAATATCTTGTGCAGGTACGTGTCGTAATAGCCCTTTCCGTGGCCCATTCGCCAGCCGTCTTTGGTGAATGCGACGCCCGGCACAATTATCAAATCCAGGCCGCCTGAAATGACGTTTTTATTGCAGTACATTAATCGATGCTGTTGCTTCGTAAATTGTAAATTGGTAAATTTAGGTTTCAATAAATATTTACAGTTTTTACCACTGCCTCTGTTGTCTTTTTATAAATTCTTAACAAAATTTCCTTGTTTTTTACCTTTGAACAATTTTTTTTAATTGATTACTTCCTTATTTTAAAGAAATTAATAAATTTTACAAAAAATAAAATAAAATATTTTTTTCGAGCCTCTTTGTTCTTAATTAATTTAATCATTTGCAATTTGATAAATAACTTCGGTAGTTGTTAATTAATTTACTAATCTTTTACCTAACGCGGCTTTTTAAATAATTTTTTTTTTTTGAGAACTTTTAAAAGTATAATTTTCTTTATCCTGTGTGGTATTTTTTGAATTGATAACTTCCTTATTTTATAGCAATTAATTAATTTGACTAAAAACATAAAAGAAAATCATTTTGTCACCTGTATTCACAGCGTCTTCGCGTTCTTGGTGCAAATCGGGCTGTTTAATATTCCATTTAGTAAGCGGCAAAGTTTCCCAGTCCTCCAAGGAATTCAACCGAACCATTTGCATTAAATCACCATTATACCTAGTAAATGAAGCGGTCATTAATTATATACAGGAACCAAAGACAGGCTTTAATTCATACCTAGGAACAAAACATTGCTTATTTAACTCGAAGATTTTCTTTACCATTGATTCGGTGGCGATTTCATTAGCGGTACTCAAATAAATCGATATCCTTTTACTGCTTTTAAATGCCGGCAAATTTATCATCTAAAATATTTAAACTGAATGCACCCATTTTATTGGTTGAGAATAAATAATTGATAAGTGAGTCAAAGTCGCAAACCTGCTGGACGACAAAATCGGTTTGTTTTTTCTTCTCGTTATCGCTCACTTTCTGTAACTTTTCCTTGATTTGTTTGCGCAACAAATTCTTACTCATTTGTATCTGTGAACTCATTTTCATAAACGGGAAACCAGCTGATTCTAACATCAAAAATTACGCATTAGATTAATATAGTTATTCTGGTTATTACTAAATATGACCTTCAACTGATAAAATAATCATAAAAATGGGAAGTAATCTATGATTTTTGTTGTTTTTATGAAGAAAACTTAACAAATTCTAATTTTTATTGCTTTTAGAATGTATTTCCCGGAAGTATTTATACATTTTTTTCAACTAAACTCAAAAACATGTAAAAATGTAGTTGCTCACCAGAGGAAAATCGTAGATGTCGCCACCGTGGGTTTTCTTTTGTTTTGCGCGGTTTTAGCCACGCACAATGAGCACTGGGTAATTTTCCAGTAGCGTTTTTGCCCGCGTCCTATCTGGCACTGTCGCGATGATTTCTAATGAGCTGCTGCCCGGTGTGCATCAGAAGCATCAGGAGCATCCAAAGTAGCAGTTGATGAGAAAATGGTGCAGAGCGATTGGTCGGTTTAGCAGATCGTGCGTAAAGTGCGACCGCTTCGCATTCTGTAGCTTACGGACGCGCACATCCCGCAGTTGGTGCTTGGCGTTCGTACCGTACGTGTTGAGTTACAAGCTGAAGCATGTTGTGTAATACAACGTAACGTGTTTTCGTCGGTAATGAAAAAGAGACCAGTAGTGTAGACCTAACCTAGCAGAATCGAAAATTACCACGGAAAGCAATTACATATCTCTTGGGCCCCCGTTTTCAAAGTGTGTTAGTTACTCGCAAATTAAATCGCGTGTGTTTTTGTGCGTCCGGTATTCTTATGAGTGGTCCGGTGGCTGATCTTCAAGGATTTGAATTATTGTTTTCCCTCAAACGCGCACCCAGGTAACTATGAGCCCTTTTTTATAATATTCCATCGTTAGGTCCTTTTTGGTGGAATGCAGAGCGCTGCAATATTAATTATTTGTATTTTTATTTTATCTACTTTTTGGTTTTTCCCAGTTTTCCTTGGAAAAAACGACTTTTGTTTTCGGTTTCCAAAGTGTTTTTTTTGTTGTTGTTTAGTTTTCTTTTGTTTTTTGGAAAGTCCAAAATGTTTTAATTAGTTGTCCATTGGGTACAAAGTGTGTAATGTATTTGAGTACGTTATCAATTTTATTGCTTAATTGTCTTGTTATTTGCTACATTCGCATATTAATTGGTGCTTGTTTAGATATCAATAAAAGCAATGTACTCAGGTGTCTCAGGTATTGTTCGTAGATTCCCTTTTAAGCACCCGATTTTTTTTTTGTTGGTGAAGAATGTAGTGCTCTTGCTTTAAAAGGGCTCTCTTTTTAGGGTAGTTGAGAAAAGCAGGTGAAAGGCTGGATTTTTAATAGTTGCTTAGCGAATTGAAAATTAATTGGGTTTTTCCTCCTGTAATAACATCGCTTGTTAAGCAAATATTTGCCTTACATATAACTGCAATATTTCTTTAATGCGTTACGAGATAGCTGGGCCAAATTGTAATCTTTCGCCGAAATGTTTTTTTTTTGTTTTTCCTACAGTTTAAGGGTTTTTAAAGGCCATTTTAATGGAGAAAATTCGTTTTTATTGGGGTTTTGTAGTTTAATTTGTTTTTCCTTCGGAATTTATTAATTTCTAGTTTTTGGAGTCTGTTTGTTTTTAATTAATTAAATCATTTGCAATTTGATAAATAATAATTAATTAACCTAACCTAACGCGGGTTTTTAAGTAAATTTTAGTTTTTCGGAGAACTTCAAAAACAACTTAAAAGTTTATTTTCTTTGTTCTGTGTGGTATTTTATGAATTTTGGTATTGATGTCGCAATTTTCAAGTTTTTTTTTATATAACAACTGCTCATTATCATTTTAATATTATAGAAAATCCTAATAATTTTAATATTTTTTGGTTTCTTTACATGAAACTGCTTTTTTATTTCTAAAAAAATTAAAATATTACATTAACGAATTTAATGTTTTTAATCTAAAAACCTAAAAATGTAAAAACATTAAAATTGAACTAAAATTTTATTGATTTAATCAACACAAAAGCAACAAAAAAATCAAAAGTACCTAAAAACAATTAACAAAGCGAAAGCGGCACCTATAACAGCATCCAAAGCAATATAATTTCATGTCACCCTTTAATTATCAGATGAGCTCCGAATGAATTTATCACTGACTGCAGTGGCCGGGGGCGGTTTTAGCGAAAACTGAAAATGAAAAACTGCCCGCCATTATTACCGAATTTCAAATGGAATATTTCATTCGCAAAAAACAATTACGCAACATCAATAATTGAAAAATTTTCAACAATTTCCAATTTGCAAATTGAAAAATATACTAAAAAATAACAAAACAAAAAAACAGTCTAGCAACCTTGAATATAATTATTATATTTCAATAAAAATCGTATAGAAACTAAACAAAAAGAATGCGGTTTGCCTATTTGCATTTCTTGTTAATTGGTTTTGTATTTTTCTATTCATTTATTAACTTTTTATTTATATATATTTTGTAATTAAAAAAAAAAAAAACATTTTTCGCACACAAGTTATTCAAAATGATTTTATTCCTTTTTTTTTTCATTAAATAAAAAATTAAAATAATAATTGTAATAAAGAAATATTTTTTTTTTGTTAAAAAATTCTAATATTGTTTTATGAAATTAAACAAAAGGTAAATTATATGCTCCAAGTTACTGTCAAGTAATGAAGTTTCTTGTTTGCAAATGAACCTTTATGACCTAGTCATAAAGACATTCATTAAAAGCTTTTGGATTGCCATTCAAGTTATCTCACTTTGCAATTACTGGGTAATTATACGGGTGGCTAGTCTAGTCTAGTGTTAGGTACTGTATGTGAATAATGAATGCTTTGTCGGTGCACTTTTTTGTTCGCCTGATTTTGTCTCTTTGTAATTAGCTCTTACGCAGTTCTAGCACATATTGTACTGCACATACAAAGTAAGTGGCGAACAAGGTTATGCACCAATTACTTATTATAGATCGCCAGCGAAGAGTAAAAGCACTTATTCAGCCGGAGTTGCTACCCTCTTTTAATTACTGTTTTATTTTCCAATTACATTGCATTATAAAATACATCTTGCAACTTATAATGCAAAACTTCTTTTTTTTTTGTTAAAGATTTATTTTTTAGTTGATTTTTTACTCTTCAATTAAATAAAATTACAATTTTTGTGGATTTAAAACAAATTATTTAATTTTTTTAAATTAAGTTTTTAAGTAATATAAAATTTTTAAATATCAGAAAATTAAGCTGTTGTTAATATCAGAGTTATTCAACCAAATGATTGGTAATTTAATTATACCCGAAAATATTAATTTTAACAAATACTAACAAATATAATGCTTTTGCAATTGTTTCCTTTCAACTGCAATTTTGGCCTGCAATAATTAGTATTATTAATTTCTAGTGCGTCGGCTATTAATTAAATAGTAAGCCACTAATTGTTGTTGCCTATATTATTTCCCCCGATCATGTTAACAAACATTAAAAATGGATGAATCGTAAATTGTGGATTTAACTTGGAAATTTCATTAAAGTTTTCCACAAAATGACGAAATTATTAAACTTCGATTTTCTGAATATTCTCTCTGTATAGAATAGCAGACTTTATTTTATACTTAAATTTGTTTTACCTTTAGTTCAGTAAGTTTAATTAAAGCGTCGACTGGAGGGAATTTGATAGTTTCATTTTATATATTATGTTTCAGAGCCAATATTACATGGTGCTCAACAAAACGATGAAAGAAACGGTGTCCAGTGAAATAACCCGCAGCCAACATGAAGTCCAAGTCGCACACCAAAGCTGTAAGTTATTAATTTTTCCTTTCTCTCTCTTTTTTTTTTTAATTAATAATTCATAAATCATTTATTATGAATTGTGTTTATGTTTCTTGTATTTGGTATAGTATACGGTCAATTATATTTCTCTTCTTTTATCGTTTATGTATTCTGTGCTTTGGTACTTTTTTTTAATGTAAAAGTAAAAAAGCTGCTTGTAAAGAGCTTTTTTTCTACGTGGAAAGATTTGGAGTTTTCGTTATTCTTTTTTGTATTTACAAACTTTTCCTATTGAAAGTATATCAGGTCTTTTGATGTAAAAGCAAGTATTAGAAACGTTTTCATGTCAAAGGCTTTTTGGATTATATATTTTTTTATTTGTATTAAAAATTTAGAAAAGTTGTTTTTTATTGACTAGTATTTCTTTTTTTAATTTAAAATGATTCAAAATTATTATTTTTTTAATAAATTATATTTTCTTATGAAAACTTCATAAAAATAAGTTAAATTATTTGATTACAAATTTTAAAAAAATGTTTTTTTCCTATAAAATGAAAATATTTATAAATAAATCTGGAAGTTTTATGAATTTAACATTTAAATAAATTGAGAGACGGACAGACAGTTTTATCAAAAATATAACAACAGTTTATTGTACTTAAGAACATTGTAAAGGAATTTATAAATATTTGTATTTCATATCTAAGAGTCTTTTATTTATTTATTTAATTTAATTTATGATTCATTTAGCATTCGTTTAGCAGAAACAAAGCAAAAGAAATTTTATACAAAATGCACTTAAAGTGTGCCATATTTCATTTATTATAGTTTCCGATATTAATTTTAAAATTTAATGCTTAGTGCACTTTGCACGCGTTTTAATTAACTTTTCATATTTGCTCTGCATGTACTTTTCCACGGCACAAAAAAAATCGTTTTCAAAAGCAACAAATCAAAACAAAACAATTATGGAAAATCATATTCCATTTTTGTTTATTTATTTTTTCAATTGAAATGGTAAACTTTTTTGTTATGTCTCTTGTTTAAAGTTTAAATTTAATGGCTCATTTATAGTTTACGTAAATCGTTATTATTACGTATACTGCTTTGCCATAAGCACATCAAAGTCTTTCTGTAATTTTATTGTTGTTATGACTATTTGTGAAAGCACCTTGGAGCAAATACTTCTAAATTCTGCATTAGTGTGTCAATATCGCGTTCGATTACTGATTTGGTTTTGATTTTATGCCAGTACGCTCAAGATTTGTCAGATTTGTGCAAACAAATAGCATTATTTAACGGTTAAATGAAGAAAAAAAAAACGTATTTGCTATCATAACAGTAAACGTGAAAAATACACATAAAGTGCGATTTTCGCAAAAGTATTTTGCAAATATTAGTTCTTTCTGTTTGTTTCTGAATTTCGCGTGATTGATATTGTGCGCCTACGGTTTTTCTTCCAAAGAATTTTGTTTGAAATTTCCTTTTAAATTTAAATTGGTAAGCAATGATTATATTATTACTTTTAAAAAGTTCAAAGTGTATATTTGTTAGATATAAAATTGTAAATGGAATTGTTTGTTGAGTCGATTAATGAAACGCGCGTTCCTTTAAAATTGAAACCAATTGAATTCAATTTGTTCAGTGGGTTCGTGCCACGGTTTGTGGTTGTTTTTAATTGTTGTTATTTTAGAAAATAAAACTGTTTCGCGTGTGTGCACTTGTTGAATTGAATACGAGTTAAATTGAAACCCAAGTGAATGAAATAAATAAATATTGTCTTCGTCTGTTTGTCCATTCGAAAAAGTAATAGGAAATCTAGTGGTATTTCAATTGATTTCTCTAGTCTGTTACTTTATTTTGTGTTTTCCGTTCAGTTGATTGAATTTTCGAATAGGAAATTTTTGCATTTTACTGGTTTTTACTTTTTTCGATAACTACTTATTAAAAATTATTTATTTATCCATTTTTTAAATTATTTTAATTGAAGACAAATATTTTTATGGATCGATTCCAAACTAAATTGTTATGCTATTATTAAACCCTTTTAAAATTTTAAAAACAATTTTTTATTTCACAAATATTTCCCATTAGTTTGCCGCAAACTACTCTTATGAAAATTACTTACTTTTTTAGCAGTATCAGTAAACAACTTAATCTTTTTTGAGAAATATTCGAAGCTAGGAATGTTTTCCCGCTAAAAAATTCCTTTGTCCTTATGTTAATTTTTCCACAACGAAAATTTAAAAAAATCTTAAAAAAATTATTGCTACTTTACTTATGCAGCAAACATAACTATTTAAACATAATTATGTTTATAATAAAAAAAAAACATTAACATTTTTCCATCGTGGAAAATTTCTGTATACCGGATGACAACGATTTTCGGGCCACCCGGCCATGTTTTTATTTACCAACCAATTTTTATAAAAATTAGCAGTCATTCATTAGGTATTGTTTGCGATTTATTGGCATAAATTTCAATTTTTTAGGTGTCCCCAAAATTCCAATTTTTAAATTTCTCCCTTTATTGCTAAGAATGAATTAAAATGCTTCCCAACCATATTGATTATGTATACAAATGACGCCATATTACATTGGCAAATTTTAATGAAAATATGACAAAGAAATGTTTATTAGGTATAATAAATCACTTTTTTTTTAATGGCACCATTGTGGGCCACCTGGACTTTTACAAAGTACTTTTTCCAACGAATCAATTGATGCCCTATTGAAGTTAATTTATAAATATTTGTAGGCCGTTTTGCCTGGGTTCCTCAATTGTAAATACTAATCTCTGGTAGTTTGTTTCATGCTCTAATAATCGCAATATATTTATTTTTAATGATGTGGCGCCCTTTGAAAGTATTAACTTATAACTCTAAGCCAAAAAAGGCTTTTTGTTGCCAAATTTTCGTTAATAACTCTGAAAAAATGGAACCATTTTATCCCATTCCCAGCCATAAGAAACTTAACAATTGAATTTTTGGGCCCCCCAAAACTTTTTGAACTAAGGATGGCCCCTTGAATTAAAAAAAAAGTGAAAAATAGGATGGTGCCATTTAAAAATCAAAAGTTAGGGTCATTTCCGGTGAAACCGGAAGTGCTACAAACTTGAAATTTGTGCTAATTAATCGGAAATATAATCTTGTATAAGTATGCTAATTTTTTTAATAATCGGTTGGTAATGAAAAAGAATGGCACGGGTTACTCTAAAACCGTGGCCATCCGGTTTAAATATAAAAATGTGCTAAAAAACCTGTAAAAAATAAGGCTATTATTTATTCAGGCATTTCATTGTATATAATATATATATACAATTTTTATATGCAAAACCCGAAGCCAGAGTCGATAAGGAAAATTGCCCCTTATCTATATGTCAATGTCGTCAAACTTGTGCCGTGCCTGTTACATGGAAAATGTAGACACTCGAGTCTCCTGAAACGAATTCCACTTTCATAAACAATAGAACAGCTATAGTGCTAATAATAATTAACTTATAGAGTGTGCACCCGTCGTGCGAGCCCGTTCGTTGTCTGAAAGTACTTGTCTCCCATAATCATATCTCGATATTATAAAAGTGCACTTTTTGCCTTGGCAAATTCAGTTCAGTATCCAGTGGTGAGAGATGTAGTGTGTTTGGAAGCGGTCGAGCCCTAAAAGCTTGCCGAGTTTCACTTAATATGGGATAATATTGAAGAACAGTCTGTCTGCCTGCTACGGTTCAGACGTACCTTCCGCATATATTTTCCAATCAATTCACGATGACGATTTCCAATGGTGTTGCCCATTATTCCAAGAGATTCTCTGAAAGTTTGGAAGCTCTCGATGCTCTGAAACTACTCAAAAAGTATCAGCATAAAAAGGTACCTGAAATGCACTCACTCAGTACTCTCGTACAAGTGCATTTAAGTATTCCCTAATGAAAATCCCTTATGTACGATTTACTTACATCAATTAGACCGCTGTTATTTTAAAGTGCCTTTTTACACATTCTGTTCCGCTTAATGTTTATTGTTTTTTTTTTAAATAATTGCAATTCCATTGATTTTTTATTTATTTATGGGGCTTTTGTGATGTTAATTAGAGTTTTATGTTTTGGTTTGGTAATTCGCGTCATTTTATGGGTTGATTTCAAATGATAAATCTTATTACCACCAGTAATAAATTGTAATCAAATACTAGTTAAAATTCAAATTGAACAATGAAAAATTTAGGTCAGTGCAATTGTATCGGTCAATTTAAACTTTTATCTTATGGTTAAAGGGTTAAAATTGTTTTTTTTTATTGAAAACTACCATAAGAATTAATTGTGAGTTATATTACTTTAATTTCTTAGGAAATGCAGAAAAAAATGTTGGTATTTTTGCTTGAAGAGAAAGCAGAAAGCAGTTTTTCAGATATTAAAATGGTACCAAAATTAATTTTATTTTAAGGGTCGTAATAAAACAAAGCACAATAAAAAAGAATGGAGGGTTATTTGAATAATTGAAGTTGGGAATGATTTCCGGTATAATGGGAAGTATAGCCATTTTGAAATAATTCGGATAAAATGTTAAAAAAATTAAGTTTGAAACTTATTTAGAAACTGAATATAATATTTTAGAGGACGGACACTCTACAAATATGGTTTAGATATATGAAGTTGGGAATGACTTCCGGTATAATAGGAAGTGTTGCCATTTTAAAATAACTAAGTGTAATGTTAAATGTAAAAAAAAAATTGAAACTTTAGAAGCTCAAAATATTTTAGGAGACGTTTTTATCAATTGCCGAGTATAAAGGAATGCTTGAAGTTAAAAGTGACAGATTACGAAGTAACTTCTTAAAACTAACTAGTCAAAAAGCTAGACAAAAAAAAACATTAAAAAACATAAATTTATAAAAGGTTTTCATGTATCAAATTTTATTTAATTAATTGCTTGAATTACTTTTATCTAAAATCATAACAAAAACTTGTCACGCTTATATCATAAAGTTACAAAATTGTAATCGTTCAATCTCATTATTAATGAACAAAAACTAAATGACAGTTTTTGTGTTATGGAATTAGAATTATTAGTTTCGGGTGAAAATATCACGATTTTTATTAATTATCAGTCAGTACACGAAATTGGAATTTTGGAACGTCAATTGAACGTGAACACCGTTCTTTGAAATCTAATTTTACCTGTAACCAAATTAATTCGTAGCAATCTATCACCCTCTTTAAATTACTCGTTCCAAAGTGACATGTTATAAGGGTTAAATTAAATCAAATGCGACCCCAATGAATGTTTTATCTTTATCCAGAAATCTAATTTTTACCTTCACAATTCATTTTCGCTCTTAAAAGCTTTGATTTATTTTTTATTAAGAACATGTTTTTATGTTAATTAATAGATTTTATTTGTCATTCAATTAATTTATTTTTTAATCATTGGATCTACATTTTTCAGTCTCAACTTATAATTCTAAAAAAAAATTGCTCATTTAAATACAAATTTTTGACGATAAAATTTGTAATATAAGTACAATGAATTTTTATTTGAGAGTCTCTTAAAAGTACGGTCATTGACCTTACAATTCATTTGGGTAATCAGATAGGTTCACCCTTTTACATAAACCAGTATCCGATCCGAAAAGCAACCCCTTTGAAGTGGCAATTGCACGAGTCACGATTATAAAATTTTTATTTGAACTTTCCTCAAAAGCGGGAACATAAATTTTCCATTAATTTCCAATGTTTGCATTCATCGTACGCCTAATCGTAGCACATATTAAAAAAAAAACTGCGTTTAATTGAAGAACATTTCGGCACCAATACCAAAATTGTGCCGGCTAATGAAACAATCGAACGGAATTCCATTATCGAAATGGACCTTTGCTTATTAACTCTAATCTAATTAATTTCCGAGCTGTAGTAACTATGTTATCAAATTGATTAAAATCTGAAAAGTGTCTAAATTAATTTGGAAAAAAACAAAATTCTGTTTTTTTCATTTTTGTTTTTAATTTCTAAAAGTGGATGACTGCATTCATTTAATTAAAATCTTAAACCATAAATTTGTATTTGTAAATTCATTTAATTCCATAACTTCGTCTAACACGCTAAATTATTAACGTGAAGAAGCAATTACCGCACAGAATTTTGCTCCAACTCCACTAACACCCTAACCGTTTGCCCCCTTTTAATTATAATCATCATTATTTTAACTCTAAGAGAGTTCAGCACTTCTAGCTCTTTCGTTTCTTAAACAAACTCAACGAATGTCTAAGACTCTAAGCGGAGGAAAACATTTTCTTATATATAAGCAGTTCCTTACAAATTTCAACTTACATTCAGTCAAGCAAGCAGAGTTTATTTATAAAGCTCAAAACCACATTAGAAGTTTTCATCAGGTCACGTGATGCGCTAAAAATATATTTGTATTAAATACACACTTTGTCGTCTGTTGAGTCGGTTGTTCAATTGACTGATTTTTAGATGGTATCTCTACATCGTTTTTGTGACATTGTACTTGAGAAATATTGCCAAGTTTTCGATATCTGGAAAATTAATTTCGCATTTTGCCAAAGTAATTAAATCATATTGTATAAACTCTACATACATAACGTAATATACCAAGTATGAAAATTTCAGCCATGAACTTAAAGTCTTTAAAATTGCACACAGTAGTAGAAGCTGGAAACCTTGAAACGTTTCAACCCCTTTGCGCCTACCTTATGCATTAGTAATGATCGGCTGATAAGTTGCGTGCTTCCACTATGGTATACTAAGGTTACTGGCAAGGCATAAAAAGGGTCGCGAATGCGTTTGTTATGAAATATTAATGACATTTTTCTGCTTGCTTCCCACGTTTTTTTTTTTGTATTTGTGTTGTATTTTTCGTATTTTATTATTGCCTGGATATTTTATTATTATTAAATTTCAATTCTTTTTGTGACTTTTTTCACATAAACTTCAAATTTTTGCATAATTAAATACTTGTTGTGTTACTTTATTTATGTTTTTAAAATTTATAAATATTTAATGATATTTTTATTATTTGATTGTTATAAAATTTTATTTTTTGAGAAATCAATTTATCGATTTCTGTATTTTATTGGTCTAGATAAAGTTTTTGTTAAAATGCCCATAACTCAACTTCAATGTTCTGCTATTATATTTTTATAGTGTTTATAACTTTATAATTTTACGAGCAAAAGGAATCGTTTTCGATTAAATTTAAAAAAATAACTTAAATTTTACTTTGAGATTTAAGTTTTACATCTTAACATCATAAAAATGATATTTTTATAGCAATTTATTAATTAGATTTAAGGAAAAGGACAATTCAATTTTCTGCTTCTTTATTTAAAATAAAATTTCCACGATACAAATGATTAACTTAAGTGTCACCAGTTGTACTGATTTTCTTTATCAAAATTGTAAGACTCCATTCAGTTTAATTTCGAAGAAAGTCTGCGCAAATATTTGCTATTTCCGGCAAATACATAACATTTACTTAAACAGTTATTAGGTATCGTTGTGTAAAATAAACACGGTAATGTAAACTTGACGAAAAATATCGTTTACTTGTTGTATACATAGATATAGAAGAAAAACACATTAAAATGAGCAAGTGGGTGATCAATAAAAAGAATTGTTCTGTGTTGTAAGCCTCTTTGTGGTGTTCTGTGTCCGTGGCCAAGTGACCCAAACATGCCCTGTACGTGCAAAGAACATGATCCTTATGTATTCTTCAAACAGATTCCAACTAAAGCTCTGAAAGCGTACGCGGAGAGGTCATCGTTTCGCTTGATGGGGAGCAAAAGGAAGTTTTCCAAAGTATGTAGTTTGTTGTACATAACAGAAAATGATTAAATCTCTATTGTCCTCTTATTTCATTAAAAAAATACTTCTTTTTTATATCTACAAAAAAAAAACCGTTAATAATTATCTAAACGTAATTTTCATTTATTTTTCTTGATATATTTTTTTTATTGGAAGCTTAAAAGGATTATTAATGATGCCTAAGAATTTCATCATTAATATTGGCAGTTATTAAGTATTGGCTTAGCTATAGATTGCGTTTGAGGTATTTAATAATCGCATTTTTATACACCTATACCGCAAAAAAATCAATTTAATTTAAGCATTCCTTAAAAGGGATAATTTACTGCTGTTGTGCTTAATTAATTATTTCTTTTGCATAAATGTTTTCCAGTTTTTCTTTTTTTTTTGTAAGCTGTTTCTTTGTTTTGTTTTTGGCGTTTTTGTAATTTTGCTACCCAAATAAGCAATTAGGAAATTGTTAATAATTTATGTCCTGTATGTATACCCGGCTTAGAACAAAGAAGATCCTTTGGGTTCCTGGATTCCTGGATTCCAGCACTCAAAGGATATTTCTGTGGGTCCTATGTGTATGGTACAAAAGAAAGGCAATGAAAAAAAAAAAGCATTGGCAGCGACCCAGTGACCTACATTGCAACAATTGCACTTTGTTCGAATGCCTTTTAATGCTCTAACTATTTAACTAAAAGTTGGAGCAATTAATGTGAATTATGCGTTTGCAGAAATTGCTTTTCCATAATTGGTTTTCAGTTATTATCATTGAGTATCGGTAATTGTAAATATAAATTTCCTTTTTTCCACTTCCCACCGCTTCATTTTTTATAAATTCATTTGTTTATTTTTATTTATTTACTATTATTTTTTATAATTAAAAATAAGGTTTAGCACAGAAGTGTTTCTGTAAACATAATTTATGGAAAGCCTTGTTTGCTTCTAGTTTAATTAATGGCAAATCGATTTGTTGGAAATGTCGTACCTGAACTTGCCGATAACTCATCTTTTAATCATCAAATAGTTACTATTTGGCAAGAATTTTGGTTTAATTATTAAAAACTTTGAAATTTTCATATTGTTAAAATGAGTTGAGAAATTTTTTATCGTTGACATTATAATTATATAAAAAAATGAAATGGTTTAATTATCTAAAATTTCATATTGTTAAAATTAGTTGAGAAAATTTTTATCGTTTACTGTATAATTTATACAAAAAAAAAATTTAAATAAAAGCATAAAGAATGTCTTTGTAAATGTACATATTCGACGAATGTTGCAATTAAACTCTACTCACGTTATCGTTTTTTGTGGTTTGCAGGCTCCGGCGCGTACGTGGATCGAGTCAAACTTTCAGAAAAGGGAATGCATTGCATATATACCTGATAGGGATGGTGAACGGTAAGTTTTCCAATGTTTATTTTTTCTTTTTTCCTATAACGACATTTCGAAGTTTACGTTTGAGTTTAGAAAATTTATTTGTTTCGCATTGATGAATATAGTTTTCGTTTTCTAACTACCTAACTAACTAACTAACTAAAAATTACTCGACGGTAGAATATTTTTCTGTACATATCAAATTATATAAAATTTTTCTTTAAATTTTCAATTTATTTTTATATATAAAATAAAATATGTTTTTTTTTTATTAAAGGTAGTATTGCAAATATTTTATGGAATTCATTTTATGTTTTATTTTTTACCGAATTGTTTTCTTATTCTTTCATTTTCTTTAACACAATTTATTTTTTCTTGACAAGATGAATAAACTATTACATCTTTTTAGACACCTGTCTTATATAAATGGCAACATTTATAGTAAAAGTTGTATCTATCAGCACGTTTATTTTCCGAAGAGATATATTAACCTTTGCACTAAAAATGTTTGTTGCGGAAATTCATGACTTTTGCCCTGTGCCATCCATCCTTCAGTATTATATTATTATGTTCCCATTTTAGTACATACTCGTAGGTATACAGATACATATTTACCTATTGTGAAATAAAAATGTATGCTAGAACCCAAACGAAATCGTTGCATCTCATTTTTGACACATACTCCAAAATATTCTGATCCCTTGAGGGAACAAAAAAGAATTTCCGACTGGGAATATTATTCGGGATTCTGATCGATCCGGATGTATGTATGAAGAGTAATGTATATATGAAGCGAAAAACCATTTGGTGAACTGCCTTAACGCGTCACCTATATGCTATATTTATTGCCCCTCTATACGAGTAGTTCTTGCCTTCCTAAAATTGATAGCCTGAAATGATATTACCAACGCATCATTTGTCGCTGAATTCCTCCATTCATGTCACCTCTACACTGTACACTTTATTAAGTGCCCATTAATGTTTTGCTCTAATGGTAGTACACCTGCTATAATTGTCTAATGTTGAATTCCATTCTGTCGGTTCCCTTAGAATTCATGTAGAATGTAGATCTATAGCAGCCACCTGATGCACTAGCAGTTATTTTGGAAAAATTGATGCAGTCTTAAAAAGATTTTTTAGTTTCTTAGGTTACTATGCTTTAACATTTTTTTAGGGTTTTAACTTTTCTTGAAAAATACAATTTAATATATTTTTTAAAGACCAATCTCTTGAAAATAAAGATTATTTATTTTATTTGTATTGAAAGTTAATTTGAACAAAAAGTTTGATGATTTCCGCCAATATATGAAAATTTTAAATATTTTGTGGTGTAGAAGATTAGATAGACTAAAGATTAAAATGAAATTATAATAAATCATTTTTATCCCGATTTTATTAAGAAAATTAATTTCTTAGTGTCATTTAACTTTAAAAAATAAATAAACATTTTATGTTTTCCTCGCTTTGTTTGCAATTAAATTAAAATGTTTATTCCGAATTAGATCATACATAAATGGTGAATTAATAATTAATTTGTTTTAATCAGCTGTCTTCAAAAATAGAAGAGATATGATCATTGTATGATGACACCAATTTTAATTTGATTATATTTTATGTAGTAAAAAATTAAAAGACGATAGGAAAATTCAGAAAAAAGTCCCCTATATTTTCTAAAAAATTGTTTTTTTTTTTATTTGGATCATCCTTTACCTACATTTTATTGCACTTATTACTTATTAGTAGTAGTAGTATTTGTATTTTTCTGTGCTTTGAGCACAGGGAGGCTATCGACCCGAAGGTCCTTCTGCCATGGTGATGGGGATGCCTACCCAAACACCACTACCCATATC